>JAHHFK020000236.1:0-17792 GCA_024533555.2 Aedes koreicus
AATTATAAATCGTTACAGGTTCATGTTAGGTTCAAACTGTGGAGAAATGAGGGAAATTAAAAAATCTCATTTTGTATTGCAGAATTTTGGCATATGGCGCCTGCGAACAAACCAAATAAACTACCGGCTAAAATAATCATGAATCCATTCTTAACAGGTAAAGTACTTCTATGATACTTATTTATGCAGATATCTTAAAATTATAGCTATCTAGTATCAACAGTCGTAGTTTAATAGTAAGTTTTCTTCGTTTTTGTATACCTGATTTACTTAGAATTAAAAACTACTGTACTATTTTTAAATTTCAAAATTACACTTAACTTTTAGCTGCTTATTTGTTCAAAGGATTCACATAACGTACTGAAAAGATGATGCTTGACTGACATTACAATTAAAACAATAATGCCCTATACGCCTTCAATACAAGTGTTCAATCCATTGGAACACAGAATTAGAATAATTCAGATGCTACATCATGTTTTTTTACTTAAAAAACTGAAGATCAATTGAGGGCTTCAAATGGTGAGTTGACAACTTCGAAGGAGGGTGCAACCGACCTCTGGTCCTCACAAGTTCCTACCTCACGCCTCCACGAGTCATATGATCACAAAAGACTGCCAGCTGAAACATGGAGACGCTGGTTGGCGTAGCCTGGGTAATGTTGTCATTTTGACAATAGCGAAGTGAGGGGGTGCGACCTGTAGATCATATCATATAATTTTCCATTATCATATCAATTAATGATTTCAGCAGGCTTTGGATTTCAAAACCATTTATCTCAGGAGCCTGGAGCAACATGACATGGATAAAAGACTGAATTTGTTTTTCAGCATCTCAGCATAACATTTACTTTGAATTTGCACTTCTGAACATTAACTACTATATTCTTAAAAGACTGGCATGCGCTTATGGGCAGTATAGGATGATATTTTAATATTGTGTTTAGTGGTATTAGGATTAGATAAGCCATTTATTTCAGAAACCATCACACTGGGCTCTGCGATCACTCCAATTGCTATCATAGAAATGTAACTAGAACAATATAAAGACATGCTTTAACAACATATCTTATAAAATAATATCTCTCATTGAAATTGTAGTTTTGATATTTGGAATGATATTTTCTGTTTTCAGCTTTTCCAGGACTAGTAGGATATTAATACATATCTAATTATATTTTTTCAGTAACAATCCAGTGGATGTCAGATATGTTTTGTACATACGCATATTATGTTCTCGTATTGACTTACTGTGGCCGCTTTTTACATGGTCAAGTAATTTAATTGTCTCTTAAAATGCCATGTACAGCATTCAAGTTGGAAATTTGTATTAATAGCATTTTTGTCTTCTATGATATTTTAATTTTTTTATGTGAGGAAAGTAAGACCTTGTAAAGAACGAGCAAAGTATATGTATTTCAGTTTTGATTCCTTTCATATTGGATCAGTTTATAAAAGTATATGAGTCCTATACGTACAAGCAATGAAAGATGCGTTTGAAAGTTTTATTCCTTGAATATATGATACAATACAGGGTCATTGGCAGAAATTAATGCGAAAATGTTCAAACTTGAGTATTTTTGTCGAAAGTGTATTTGTTTATGTTTACTTTCAAGTGCTGCATCCAAACATTCTATTTGAAGGGTAGGGTGGGGGGGGCTGGGAGGTCCCTTTTTTTGCAAATTCGTCAAAATGTTCGCGAAAGAAGTTATCACCAGTTTGTTGCTCGCCCAGAAGAAGCCGAAAGAGATTGCCAAGGTGGTAGGTGTGCCATTTGGCAACAGTTTACCGCATAAAAAAGTCCCTGCAGGATGGTCCTAAGCAAGCCGGGAAGCCGGGAAGCGGACGTCCGCGCTTTGCACGCACGCCGAACGTGATCAAATCGGTCCGTGCAAAAAATGCTCGCAACCCGGTGCGTTCCATAAGAAAACTTGCAAAGGAGAAATCCATGCGGAGAATCGTCAAAGAAGACCTGCATGCATCTTCCAGAGCCAGAGTGAAACGCCACTTGATTACGGACCGGGTCAAGGAACTACGAGTGACTCGTTCCAAGAGATTGCTTTCCTTGTTGAGGAAGGAAAAAATGATAATCCTGTTCTCCGACGAAAAGCTTTTCAGTATCGATGCTGTGGCCAACAGCCGCACGGACCGGTTCATTTCACCGCAGTAAATGGAGAACGTTCCGGAAAAAGTGAAATTCAAATTTCAAACCAAACATCCGGCAGGTGTCATGATGTTTGATGTTTGGCCTGGTGGCGTCCAACGGTTTGAAAATGCCGCCTGTTTTCATTGATGCTGGAGTTAAAAACAATACCGAAGTGTACATCGGTATTTTAAAGGACCAAGTGACTGTAGCGTATTTTATTAACTTTGTTTGCGTTTTTAATATTTCGTCTGAAGATCACTGTTTCTCAAAAGGAAAAACAAAGAAGTTATAATAAAAAACAAATTTTTTTTAGAGGCACCCTGATTAAAAGCAGAAAAATAGCTCTATCAAGGTCAAATGAAGAGCTATCAAAATGGTGTCTTCAACAAAGTTGCTTGAAATTATATTCCCTAAAAATTTGCATGTGACATCCTTCTTCTATTGTGCTTCGTTCAAAAGTTATAAATAGCGCCGCCCTAGCTGTCAAGTTTGAAACTACAAAACTAGCACCACAAGATGGACAACTTTGTAGAAGACACTATGACTCGGAAACGTAACCCTTGTGAGTAATTCATTTCGCCGTGAAAAAAGGCTTTTCCGATCACTGTGCGGCGGCGGACCTTTACGACAAGATATAAAATAAAATGAGCCTTGAAATCAAAGAAAAGTGGCTGCTGACAAACCTGAAAATAGCAGCTGTGGATTTAGGAGTCTATGATGACAAAATCAAACATCTGAAGGTACACGAAGAAAGTAGAGGGTGGTGAATAATTGGGCTCAGGTAGCTGCGGTCAATGGCCGTCTCGAATGAACTTAAATTGTCCAGACGAGCACACCTTATTTTAACGGTCACTTTGAATACAATGAAATATTTCAACATGTTTTGGCTGCGTCCTTGTGTTTGCACATTTCTGAATGACATAGCATCATAAAGTGCTCAGTTTTGTGTTACCTATCAAAATGCGTGGTCTTACTCCGGAACAACGAAAAAGTATCGTGCACAAATGGTGCACTGTGAGCGGACTCTCCTTGAAGAAATTGGCCAAGGAAAAAGTGTAGGCATTGGAGCCGAAGAGCGGTCGGAAATCCGGTCCTGTTAGTCCGGATATCGATAAAAAGATCAGGGATGCGTACAAGCGAAAACCAGCGACTTCCGTTCGGGTTGTTGCGAAAAAACTAGGGACCTCGTCGAGTAACGTCATGCGTGCCAAAGAAAGACTTGGGCTAAAAACATACCGGAAGCAGAAAAAACCCAAAAGGAACCCAAAACAGGCCGCGTCCGTGAAACCACGGACAAACTCTACGGTTCGTTATTCTGTAGAAATTCTGGGTGTATAATAATGGACGATGAAACGTATGTGAAACTAGATTACAGAACGCTTCCCGGACCACAATTCTATACTGTAAGCAAAGACAAAGACATCTCCGAAACGGAAAAGGTAAATTTTAACCGAAAAATTCGGTAAGAAGGTTATGATTTGGCAGGCAATATGCGAGTGTGGTAAAACATCCAGTCCGTACATCACAACGGAGACGATGAACACTCAGAAATACGTTAAGGAATGTCTCCAGAAGCAATTATTGCCGATGATCAGGCAGCACGAAGGTCAAGTAGTGTTTTGGCCTGATTTGGCGTCATGTCATTACGCAAAGGACACTTTAGAATGGTACAAAAGTCAAAATTTTTGGGCTTTAACCAAAGCAAGGCTTCGAAAATTCATAAAACCAGCGGAAGACATCCAAAAATTTAAAAAATATTGGCCAAAAGTGGTCAAAATAGTGGAAAGTACCACTGTGCAGAAGCTTATGGGTCATGTTCGAGGAATGTTTGATTGAACGAGAGTAAAATATCATATAAAACACAAATACAAATATGATTTGCCGAAAAAAAAAATTAATACTAAAAGAAACATGACTTTTTTGTTATTTTGAAAGTGTGCTTATACTTTCTTGGACAGTCTATAATGAGACGTTAATGCAAGAAAACAATGAATCAAGAGTGTAGCGATTTTTTCATGCAGAGAATAATACACTCGTTGCAAAACTAGCAGTTTGTGAAAGAAAATGTACCTCTCGGTCCACATCGAGGAGTGTGTCAAACATGAAGCGCACTTTGGAAAAGCAAACCTGTATTCTAGCTTCCCCTGAACTAATAATTGAATCACTTCATTTTTTCGTCTCAATCATGATGAAACTATCTTGCTAATAATGATTCACATTTGTACCTCATGCTGAGAAATCATCTGCTTCGTCCGCAGGCAATCTCAGAGCTGAACTCCTTTCCTACTGCTCGCTACAACCAAGCCAGCATAAATCGTGAATTTTTAATCTACATCAACGGCGTCGCAAAACCGACACGGCGTCGTTTGAGCCATCGATACCACCCGCCAATAGCGTAATGATTTGGCTTTCTTCGCCCAAATAGACACATTCGTGTCACCGCAGACAGCCGCTCCACCAACCGTGTGCTCCACTCGATCATGCAAGTCCTTCTATGGGCAACCGATCGATCATGGCAAAGCGTGCGTCGTCGTAGCAGGCGTGAACCCACATTAGCGTTGTCATGGTAACGCGAAATCGCGGAACGTTATTCTTCGCTACCATGTTTACAGTGTCGTAAATAAGCGAATTGCCTTGATTAATTGAATAATTGGGATAATTTCGTGTAAGGGACTCATTGTACAATGTTGCACCGAACTCACCTTGCATTTGCGCATAAATCATCTTCGACGGAGCGAGCATCTTCCTTCTGGACCAAGGAGATCCACAAATTACGATTCGGTTGGTAACAGCTTTATTTCGGTTCCGAAAGGGCGCGGTGTAATCAATCTTGTGCCCCCCTCCCCGCCCCCTTTCTTGACATCCATCTTTCGGAGAAAAAAAGTCCTTTCGGTGCACAACTGTGAAAATTACTTGAAATTACTCCTGGCCAGGTCGTCAATCATCTTCGCTTTCTGCCGGGCCCGTTCGTCGCCGTGTTTGATATAACCTGCTAGGATCTTGGCAGGAGTTTTGTTTTTCGGCATCAAAGCAAGCCGAGCTGGCCCTAAGAGGATCGATTTTGCCGTCGTTCTTTGTTTAAAGTTTAAGTTAAGACATCACAGTTGATAAATGGCTTTGTGTGAGCTGTCTTTGATAGCAATTTTGCACGTCGTAATTTTGCACTCCGTTACAGCGTTGGATGCATCAATCTAGAGGGCCCGAACTGTGTTGATCACCGAATTCGAAACATATTATAAAACGTGATTGTATTTCGTTGTAAACTGAATGATACGGCAGAATTTTCGTTTGGTTTATTAACGATCATATTATTGTCACCAAAACCTAATCGCCACCCAATCTTGTCCGTCATAACATTGCCGTTTTATTGAACCTAAATTTTAAAACCACGTTTCAACATAATCTACACCGTCTGATCCAAGCATAGCTGTTTCACAGAACGGAAGTATATCTTGAACGACAAATAATGATGAATTTTGAGTGCTCTTAGTCGCGACATCTTGCGGTTGAAGTCACACATTTTACACGGAAAATAATTTAATCTGCTCCAAGCTTAGACAACATTTTTAGACCTGCTAGTATAAAGTAGCAAGGTACTTACATGAAGGTTTGTTCCTCTTGGAACGAATAAATAAATATAAATAAATAGATATTTTTAATGATTTGACCTCAAATAAACTTCTCAGACTTTTCTATTGTGTGAATAAGAAATGCGATGTGTACGTACATCGATTTTTTCATACCATATATATATCACACCCTATCATCTCACACTTAAGCTTTTGGAGAAGTCTATATTCAGATTATATTACTTCTTTTAAAATAACAATTTTCTGTTTGTAATGTGTAACAATTTAATCGACTTTTTTATTTGAACGAAATTCTCTATATGCATTTGACTAAGAAGCTTGAGTATATCCAAAATGTTATGAATTTTAATACACAGGAAATATTTGTGCGATTGCATTTGCGAAAAAAAAAAAAACAGTATTCATACACCCCTCTATGGGACTTTGTATGGAAGTTAACTGTCACTAAATATTTGTAGTGTCAATTAAAAAAACTTATTTTATTTTAATTGAAAATTGTGATGAATCGTCTATGTGATCGCTAAAATTGATTTTGTGCTCATAAAAAAAATTTAATTTAACGGAATACAAAAAGCGGCATTTATTTATTGATTTAACAACCCAATTTCGGAAACCGACCTATGCATTTCAGCATTAACCTTAATTTAAAAATTGTAGCTCGGAAAAATTACGTGTCATAGAAAAACTGTTTGATAACAAATGGAAGTGTATGATTAACTTAATTGAAAAAATATTAACACCGAGAAAATTTTTTTTTATCCAAAAATTTGATAACACTAAATTTTTAGAAATTCAAACCCTCTTTTATTCTCTTCATTTTTTGTGCAAAAACTTGAAGACATTAGAAGAAATATCGGCATTGGCATGTCTTATCGTTTGTCTTAACCTATTATCGGTAAATGAAACCGGGAAGTTTTTTTTTGCGAAGTGGGTATCTGGAACATGAAGTACCTTTGCGTAAAATCTCAAAACTTAAAGAATTCAGTAACCCCATGACAATAAGACGACGCAGAAGCCTACATAAATTTAAAAAAAAATCTGTTGCGTAGTCCCTCAGCCTTGGCATGAATTACTTAGAACTATCGGAAAACTGCAATATGTACCTCTTTTAATTTGTTCGAATCATTCAACGGAATATCCTCACAAAAATCTTTTAAGTGAGTTAAGTTATTGCTTTTTAATTACGTTATAATTGTTTATTCTTTGAAGTATGTGCGTGTTTCGTCTACTATTTGCAGGCCTCCCAGTTCCTAGTAACAGTGGTGTCTGAGTACTAAGTTATCTCCGTGATTGGAAACGTAAGTTTCACAGAAAACTTATGGAAAAACTGTCAAATACACGCACACGCAAACGCAACGTATCTATTATGGGCAGGCCTTCAAAATGAGGTATATTCTCGGATATTAAAACCAACTTTTTGGCAAAGGTAATGGTTTTGTTCAAAATGGATTTGAAATTCATGAATGATAATTTGACTCTTACTTTCTTGATCAGCAACTGGTGTATTGAACTTGTGTAGATTTGATATTTTGACATGGTCGTAGCTTAAATGATCTACAAATGTTTCATATAACGTTTTAGGAAATTCTGGCGACAAAAAAATAAAGTTGAAAAATTAATTTAAATGCGCAGATAGACATTCAAGCTAGAACAAAGTATAGCAAAATATAAAATTAAAATAAAGATACATAAAAACACTAGCAGCTTTTGCTACTTTGTGAATTGTGGTTCTGTACAGCAAGAGATAGAGATCTATTGACATTAATTCACCGTTCTCTATATTTCACACGAATTGTTTTCCCAACTGGTTATTGTAGTGACGTCATCTGCGTTTTTGTTATACCTTATGTGTGTGATTTAGAGCCCTCGATTGTGGTTGCTATGACATTACTCGAAGTATTTTTTTCGAGACTGAGACATGAAAAAACAAAGAACAATGCGGGGAAAAACTTGTGCTATTTTGAATTGATTCAGCACATTAGCATCCAACAATGTTTCTTTTTTTTTGCACTGGCTAAGAGGTACGTGCATTATAAATGTATTAGGAATAATTCATTACAGAATTCGTACTTCTAGGGGAGTATTTTTTTAATGAGATTATCACAGAAAAATATGGAAAAATCACAAAATGAAGTGTTGTTGTTTTTTCTTCAAGTAACCAGAGCATACTGTGATGATCATATGGCAGCAAATATACCACTTATACAAGTTGATTTGACGTTTCTTCAACACTATAAAAATAGAATGAGTGGAAACAAATAAAATCGAGATACTTTTTACACCACAAAATTTTTCACTTTTCGTGTCATTGAATTGTTCTAAGTTGTCCTTCCGTTCCGTGTCGGTCCATGGCTGCAATTCACCAGCTTCGCCGCCTGCGGAGGGTGCGCAGGTCACCATCCACTTGATCGACCCACCCAGACCGATCCTCTTCTTCTTGTGTCGATCCATTCGTTTTCGAGAGCCATTTTCACTGGACTCTCGTCCGATATTCTTACGACGCCCCAAGCCCATCGTAGTCGGCCGATTTTTGCAGTGTGGACGATGGTGGGTACTCCCAGCAACTGATGCAATTCGTAATTCATTCGCCTTCTCCACGTCCCGTCTTCCATGTGCATTGTACCGTAGATGGTACGCAGCACCTCCCGTTTAAAAACACAAGCATAGTCCATGTTTCGTGGCCGTAGAGGATTTTGTAGATTGTCAACTGCGTGGTGTTTTGTAGATGGTCAACTTCGTGGTACGGCGACCTCTATTCGATCGTAGCGTCATTCGGAGCCCAAAGTAAGCATGGTTTCCAGACATAATACGCTCTTTTATTTCTCTGCTGAAGTCGTTGTTGGCGATCACCAATGAGCCCAGATACACGAATTCGTCTACGGTCTCGATTTCATCTTCGTTAATATTCGAGATGGGAGGCTAACATTGTCTTCTCGTGAGCCTCTTCCTTTCATGTATTTTGTTTTCGACGCATTGATGACAAGTCCAATCCGGCTAGCTTCGACCTTAAGTCTGATGTACTTTTCCGCGACTGTCTCAAAGTTGCGTGCTAATTCTGTTCACCAAAGGCAGCAGCCGCTGAACCAATCAGCTGAATATGAACCAAATAAACGTCGCAGTGAGTAACCAGTTCGAGTTGCTCTAAAACGAAGAAGAAGACGTCGAAATGCCAACGCTAACTCCGAACCCGATTTTAACAATCGAGTTTTCCAAGGCGAAAAAGGTTCGAGTCTCTTCTGTTGCGGTTATCAAACAAACAATCAAGCAGATTTGTGAGCTGATGATTACTATCAACGTAGCGGAGATCGAGTACAACATGAAGGCGTCAAAGACTCAACTTCAACTCTGTGTAAGGTGGCCTGATTGCGGGAATCTACACATCATCGGAGTCTATTTTCTCGATGCGAGAAGACGAACGATTTGGACACAATTTCGTCACGATATCTGCATGCTCACTAGACTAGCGGAATAATTTTTCTTAGTTGGGAATCTAAACGCCCGTCGCCGCAATTAGAATTGCTCGAAGGCTAACAAGGCTGGAATATTACTGTGTCAGCTAGTTTTTTATCCACTTCCCTGACTCCTTCACTTTCAAGCCCGCCGGACGTAATCGTCTATCTTCGTTGGATCTGACTCTCTCAAACAACACGCTGGACATGACAAAGCCAATTAATCTGAACGAGCTGTCATTTCCCGGTTAAGTTCAACTCTGCCCCAACCGTTCGGATGACACCAAAAGTCCGCTGCTATGCTCTTACCATCTGGCCTCGTTTTCAACGTGAAATCCACTCCAAACTGAACTTGTTCGACCCAGTAGTCATTGGACTGAAAAACGAAGCTGAGATTGACGCTGCAATAGAGCTTTTGACTACAACTAAAACGGATGCAGAGTCGGGCGGATCGTACAGAACTAGAGATCCCATATATCAGGACATAGTAACGTTACTGCGTAACCAAGCCAATTTTAGTAAATTTATGGAAACACTGCGTACGCTGAGAGACGGGACACACCGTGGCCCACCAAGGCATTGCGAACAACATCATCACTTCCCCAGCTGAGAAAGCGCAATAGCCACGAGTTTCATGCGAGAACACTCAAATCAGACCCAGCAGACGATGTAGAAACTGTTGCTGTGGTAAACGAGTCTATCGCACACATTGACATTCGAAGACTAAAATCCAAAAAAAAAAATCCGCTGGTCAAGACAACATCCGGAACTTGTCCTCCAGAAACTGCCTCGAAAAGCTCATGTCTTCTTCGCCAAAATCTTCTCCGCCTGTGAAAGTTTGTTGCCCACTTATTATTTGCTATAGGTAGTAGCAAAGTACTAGAGCGAACAATGCGTAAATGAATCGAACAGCAACTGGTAAATACACGGATTATTCCTGCAGTTTGGCTTCAAAATAGGGCACTCTACCAACCACCCTGTTCGCCAACTTGTTGGCAACGAGCTATTGTTTCAGCGTTCTGCTGGAATGTTTGCTGTTATGGTGCCACCAAAATCCTTCTCGGCAAATCGCCGAGAGATCCAAGGATTCTTTTGGACTGCCCTGGTAATCTTCGCTTGTAGTTCGGTCGTATGTTCCACTTCTACGCTTGTTTTAATTTGCTCTTTCCAAAATTAGTGTTTTTTTGTATCGTTCAACCGCGTTATTTCAGTCGATTTGGGAAATTTTAGAACTTTTGCGATCATTCCTCCTGACCACGTTGGGTTTTTTGACGTAAGTTTGCAGAACTCTCTCACGTCTTCCGCGTTCCATCTTCGATAACTTTTGAAAACGTGTATAAATCTTGATGACATTTTAACCACTGTATCCATCCTTCAAAGTTAAAATGCTCTCATTAGTTTCTCGCTGTGACAACTAGAGGCGCAACAAATAAAAACTAAAATAAATTTGTTAATTGAATCTATGCTTCAACATGAAATTTCCTACTTTTTTTATAAATCATCATTTATGCTAGAAATATCCACTGTTCCTATAACAACTATGTAGTCGAAGGATTTGTTGACTGGACAAGGGTCGCCTGGAGTCGCTAGTCCCTTGTCATAAGAAGACACGCGGTTCTGGCCGTGGTCTTCCGAAGGTCTTCATTGAGATCGACTGGCCCTGCTACAACAAGCCATCACGTAGGCTATTCTCTCAGGGCAACCTGCTGGGATAGTCCAGATGCAGACATAGGCTATTCTTGCACTGATGGTGGGTTCTTATCACATCACACATCACATGACAACTAGAGGCGCAACAGTAATTAAAAAGAAGCGGCCAAATACTAACTGAAACGGACTTTATTCTAATGCACCAAGCAGCCGGATGCATTAAAAAAAAACAACTAAAGATTGGAGCTAACGCATCAACAGCTCAAAAGAGTTCCACAATTTTGGGATCATGTTTTTTTTAGCGATAGGGAAGAAGTCAAATTTCATCGAAAAGTGGAGCTTGGTGAGTCCATTCCGGCAAATTTTAATATTGGAAAATAGGCAAAACGGTAATTTGGCGTTTTGATTTGATGGATCATTCGCAAAGGTGAACGTTGTGGTTGTTTCTGATGAAGTTTTCTAGTTTCATAAAAAAAAATCAGTGGGGTTGTGTATAACACACGACCGGTTGACGTAGACTTCGTTAAACCGTATGATTAGTACTCAGGTACTGTTCTAATGGGACGTAGGGCGAGCATAAGTAAGTGAGAAAGTATGTAAGAACATTCGCGTTTGATTTGAATGTTGGTATGATGAAAGGCAACGATGGTGCTGGCTGTAGTGATTGTGTTGATATGATAGACCAGCTGGAAACCATTATCCTTGGCGTTATAGATTGTTCAGGGTCTGTTTGGGAATTCAAAGTCAACACTTAATTATATTTTTGATAGTTGACAGTCGCGAAAATCTCCAACTGATTGAAGCATTAATCTCGAAAATAAGCGTTCAAACTGTTTAAGTTATTTTCAAATTTTCATTTGACCTCTACCCTTGCCGTAAGGCGTAGTCTGATCAAAAAGCGTGGGTGTGGTCCAAATAGATCGTTAGACCAGCATTAGATAGTAAATATGTTAGAAAATTATTTTGTACACTCTTTAGAAAGCATTTGGAGAAGAATCAAAACGTTGTTCGTGATAAGGAATTTCTTGATATTTACCGGAACGCAACAAATATGTTACCAATATATATTTGTATAAGTAAAATGGCAATCGTTAAACCTTCACCACATGTACCACTCGTGTCTATCTCCACTCGTCGAATCACACCTTCCTTCTTCTTCTTCTATGGCATTTTCAAGCTCATTGCATCGCAATTATTGCAGCTCTCAACTTGGTATTCTGATTTCACTTCCACAGTTATTAATTGAGAGCTTTTGAGCCGGCGCCGGTGGTGTACTGGTAAGCGTGACTGCTACTTGGCACCCCAGTGGGTCAATCCCAATCGAGGTCGGTGGCGTTTTCTGAGACGCAAAATCTCTGGTCACGTCTTCCTTCGTAAAGAAAGTAAAGCCGTTGTTCCTGGATCATGTGTTGATGAGTGCGATATGTAGGATCCAGGTGGTGAAGTCGTCTTGTTGGCATCGGTGGTTGTCACCACGTGAAGAAATAGGCCGACGGGAGGTAATCGAATGGAAAACAAATAATTGAGAGCTTTCGGTCAGGCGTCAATACATGAATTTGTAAAATATATGTGAAAAGCACAATAGCTCCGCGTTTTCTTCATCAATGGTTTCCAGACGGTAGATTTTCTTCAATATTTCTCAGCCTTTGCAATACCGACAATGGTAAGTCGTCCTCATCATCATAATCTGATGTATCGATGAACAGCATTTTCCAGGACTTCTGGATGGAACCGCTTCCCATGCTTGTGCAATCCAGAACATTGCGTCTTTTATATTGATGAGCTTAACATTATCATGGAAATCTTCGCCTCTTCCAAGAATCTCGTTTGTCATGATCTTTTAGTAACGGGCCTTCTCCATCTGTATCACATGCTGGTCCATCGGCTGGGTGACAGCGGTTGTGTTTGGAGGCAAAAATTTACAAAATATGGCTCCATCCATGTGTGGGACGAACTGATCAAAAAAACAATTTTTGAATAATTCCCTCATCATCCATGCATTTTTGGGTGACCTGTAGTTGACAGGAACAAGGTGAATTTAATATCTCAGGTGGTCTTTTTTCTTCAGTTGGTTGGTAAGACGAGGGGAGTAGCGGGATATCAAAGATATTTAGCAGTGGAGCGAAAGAGTAAGGAATACCCAATAGTGTATTACGCACATAATGACAGTTGTTGATTGCATTTTTGCCTAGGAGTGAAGAGTTATATATTAATGTAAATTGTATGGGCTAACGTTTTGTTTAAATATATTATCACGTGCACTTTTTCCCCGATATATTGGTAAACAAACCTTGCAGCCTGACGCTTCATATCCCATGGCATAGAACACAGGCCTGGCAGTCTGAACCTAATCATCTCCTTTACTCGTTTGGTTTAAATGGAAACTGCGAGTTTGACATCACAAGCACTGTTGCATAGGTGTAAAAGAGATAACGTCAGTATGCCAGACCAGTATTTTACTTGATATGGATCGTATTAGTATGCGTTTAAACATGGCTGAAATTCTCATATACAATATTGAGACCACCTGAGATATTAAATTCACCTTTGACAGGAAGTTCCCTAAAGTTTTTGAAGGGTGAAGGGTCAAATTTTAATTGACCGTTTGAATTTGGTCGGGATTTTGCCAAATCGCACCAAGCACTAGCAAAAATCATCAGTTTTGTTAAACATGTTCAAGCAGATCAGGGTTTATTCAGGGTAAGATAGAGCGAGTGTATGTTTAAGTAACGTTTTTAAAAGGTTTAAATGCTGGAAGCCTTGCTTTAACACGCCGTTGTCGTTTCTGTTTTGACGCACCGGTTTGAAACGGCGGCGTCAACTGCGTGTTGCCTCTCAGCAACTCTACCAGCATTTTATCCTTAAACTGTACTTGAACATACAATTGCTCTATCTAATCCCACCGATAAACAATAGCATAATGCACCCCAATTTGTGGTCGGCGTCGTAGACGTTTAGCTTAAACTTGTTATAAGACCACCGGATGATCAATAGATAGAAGGTTTATATGGGACAATCCAGAAACAACGTGGTCCCATTTTTTGGTTTCTTAGATCCCCCTCCTCCATGGTGTTTTCATGTCCATACATAATTTTTAAATGAAACGAGATTTTTGTCCAGAAAGTGTCTACACACCAAAAAAGTGTACGTTATATCGAGGTAAAAGTGACGCTATATCGAGTGACACTATAACGAGGGTACGTTATATCGAAGTTAACCTGTAAAGGGTGTATTCGATAAAAATGGCACACAGAAAATCTTCTGTAACTTTTGAATCGTATGAGTAAAAAACCTAGAAATTTGAGTCGATCTTATCCATAGTGTATTATTTACATCTGCCAAGTTTCATAGTTATACATTCAGTAGTTCCAGTCATGTCGTCGAAACAAGAAATTGTCCGTGAGAAAATTGTGTGCACTCACAATCAAAATCCAGGGGCATCCCACCGGTGGATTTCTAAAAGGCTTGGAATTGCAAATACAACTGTGTCTCGTGTAATAAGAACCTTCAAGGAGCGTCTGAGTGTCCAAAGGAAGGAAGGGAGTGGTCGTAAAAGTGGTCCAATGGACAGTAAAATGGCCAGGAAAGTCGTACAACAATTCAAGAACCGTCCAAACATGTCAATTCGAGATGTCGCTAAAAAGTCTAAGGTGTCAGTCGGTTTTGTGCAGAAAACCATGAAGCGTGCTGGGTTACATGTTTACAAAGTGCAAAAAGCCCCAAACCGGAATGAAAAACAAAACATCACTGCGAAAACCCGCGTCCGGAAACTTTACACGAAGCTGCTCACCAAATCCGGTTGCATCGTGATGGATGACGAAACATACGTCAAGGCCGACTTCCGTCAACTTCCTGGGCAAGAATATTTCGTTGCCAAGTCGAAGTTCGATGTTCCGGAGGATGTTCGAAAGAAGAAACTATCGAAATTTGCAAAGAAGTTTCTAATCTGGCAGGCGATTTGCGGATGTGGTGAAATAAGTGCTCCCTTCATCACTTCCGGAACAATAAACGGTGCGATTTACACGGAAGAGTGCCTTAAGAAGCGTCTCTTGCCATTCATTAAGAAGCACAAAGGATCAACTCTGTTTTGGCCTGATCTAGCATCCTGCCACTACGCTCGAAACGTATTGGAGTGGTACCGAGCCAACGGAGTCAATTTTGTGCCAAAGGATATGAACCCACCAAATTCACCGGAACTTCGTCCAATTGAAAAATTCTGGGCAATTATGAAAACGGAACTTCGCAAACATCCCAAAACTATAAAAACAGAGCTAGAATTGAAGAAAATTTGGGTAAAAACAACAAAAACACTGGGAAAATCGGTTGTACAAAATTTGATGGGTGGAGTGAAAAGGAAGGTGCGGGCATTCGAGATGGGAGACGAAATTGAATAAAACAAATGTTGTAAATCAAAACTCATTAGTAGTTCTTCATTCCCTGAAAATTTCAAGAAAATCCGATAATCAGTTTAATTTTGATGAGTATATATGTGTGTGCCATTTTTATCGAATACACCCTTTATTATTAATTTTGGTAGCTTTATTTATTTATTTATCAATGCATTAATATTATTTTGTAAATTAATTGATTGTTTTCCCATTTATTTTTCACTTGATTAGGGGCTTGTTTTGGGGGAGGGTTTTTTAACCAAAGTCTACGCTCCATACAAATTTTCAAAAAAATGTATGGGAAAAAGTCTACGAGGGGGAGAGGGAGTCTTAGATTTTTAGAAATGAGTCTACGTGGTTTATGAACAGACCCTTATTACAAATATTCATGATCATTGTTGTTGAATCATAATTTGACATTTAATGAATAAATTATCTGAATTTTTTTTTTGTTTATTTTGTTTAAGAACTGTATTGAAAATAAGTTATCCACATTCTTTCATTTCAAATAAAAAAAACTTGAACTTGAACATTGTGAAGACCGGTTGAAATTAATATTATTCTCTAACGAATTTGCGAATTTTTGATCGAACACTTTTCATCACGTTTCGGACAAGTGTTTCATAACATTTTTCGGTCACCTTAACCCAAATTTTTCTGAACTCATGCATTTTCTCAGCTGCTTTACCAGTCTTTTTGTACACTGATAGGCAAAATAAAGTGCCCACCTCATCGTTTTTTCAATTTCTCTCATTTACTTGGGTTCAAATTAAAGTAAACACACTGTATTTTTTTTTTATTATCTTATTTTTTTATATTCTTTTTTAAGTTTCACTTATGGAATACTGAAAAAAAAGGAGTTTTACTTAAAAAAAAAAAAAAATCAATTTGTGTTGAAAAAAAAAACAGTGACAAAATAAAGTGCCCACTTCATTTAGGCTACAGAAAACATAAATTAAAGTAAAATAAAAGCATTTCAATAATTGATGTGTCCTCCTTTGGCCTTCAGGACCTCCTGCAGGCGCTTCGACATGCTCTCGACCAGGTTCTTTAGGTGCTGTGGATCTAGCTCTTCCCAGGCGCGCTCCAGGGCTTCAAAATAGTTATTTTTATTGGTAACACCAGTTTTGTCAACCCTGGCATCGAGAATCGCCCACAAATTCTCGATGGGATTGAGGTCCGGGCTTTGTGGAGGCCATTCCAGCGGTTTGATCCGACAAGACCGGAAGAAAGACTTGGTCTTCTTGGCAGTATGCTTCGGGTCGTTGTCCTGCTGGAATACGAACTTCTCTTCAAGGCCCGTCTGGATCAGCGAAACCTCCAGATTTTCTCGCAGGATGTTGATGTAAGAATCTGCCGTCATTATCCCGTCGATTTTCACAATGCTTCCCACTCCACCCCACGAAAAACACCCCCAGACCATCACATTTCCTCCTCCATGCTTCATCGTGCCTTGGATGTGGCGCTCCTGAAGCTCCTCTCCCGATCTGCACCAAACACGAACCCGCCGCTTTCGGTTAAACAGCTCGAATTTTGATTCGTCCGTCCAGAGAACCGTTTTCCAGAACTCTAGGGGCTTATCAGCATGCTCCTTAGCAAACTTAAGCCGTTTGGCTTTGTTTGCCTTGCTGATAAATGGGCGCTTCCGGGCAAGTTTGCTATTCAACCCCTGTGCTACGAGACGGCGACGAACAGTTCGACCGGAAACTGATAACTGAAGGGTTTCCTGGATCTCGCGGACAGTTACCTTCGGGTTCTTCTTGACTTCGCGCATGATCTTGGTGTCCGTTCTCGCATCCGTTTTCCGCTTCCTGCCTCTGCCAGGGCGATCCACCACTGATCCAAACGTTTTAAGCTTCAGAAGAATTTTGCCAACCGCTGCCTTACTGATACTGTACTTCTTAGCGACAGCCCGATGCGATTCACCGTTTTGCACATCACGAACGACCAATTTTCGGATACACAAGGGAATTGCTTTCGAAAGCACTGCGTTCTCCATTTTTTTCAATTGAATCAAATGCGATCACGTATACAAATGCACCAGGTTGAGCCGTTTGCTTCAAAACATGTCAAAATATCAAAACATAAACAATCGAGGGGTCTTCCAATGGAAACTTATCGAAAACATATCGATTTTTGAAGTGGGCACTTTATTTTGTCACTGTTTTTTTTTCAACACAAATTGATTTAATTTTTTCTTTAAGTAAAACTCCTTTTTTTTCAGTATTCCATAAGTGAAACTTAAAAAGAATATAAAAATAAGATAATAAAAAAAATACAGTGTGTTTACTTTCATTTGAACCAAGTAAATGAGAGAAATTGAAAAAACGATGAGGTGGGCACTTTATTTTGCCTATCAGTGTATGACGGAAAACTATCAGTTTATTATTGCGTTTATATTAATTGCCATTGCTTTTTTTGAAAGTTTTACCGGTCACTTTTGAATTATTGAAAATGAATTATCAATTTCTATTGCTATTTTATGTTTTTCTAGTGCGAATTATTATTTTTTCGTTGGCACTGATGTTTAATAATGTTGTAGCAATTTCACATATTTTTATTGCTATTTT
>JAHHFK020000237.1:0-12333 GCA_024533555.2 Aedes koreicus
AAACATCACATTCTTTCTTCATTTGAAACCAAAGTTTTTGAAACTTTGGGGGTTTCAGTTGAAACAAAATTTGGCCAATTTACTTTTATAGCTGCCTACTTGCCTTTCCAATGCACTGGTCAGCAAAAGAACTGGCTCAAGGGTGACCTCCAGAAACTTACCCGTCATAGGTCTAAATTCTTCGTTATTGGTGATTTCAATGCAAAACACCGCTCATGGAATAATTCGAAAAGCAATGCCAATGGTAATATACTTTTTGATCATTGTTCCGCAGGCTACTACACTATTCAATACCCAAACAGCCCAACTTGCTTTTCTTCACCAGAAATCCCTCAACTATTGATTTGGTCCTAACTGATTCATGTCAACTTTGTAGTCAATTGATTACCCATGCTGACTTTGGTTCTGATCACCTTCCAGTTACATTTGAAATATCTCAAGAAATCATTTCTAATTCCATCAGTTCTACTTTCAACTACCATAGAGCTAATTGGGATCAATATCGAACATCTATGGAACACAACTTTGATCCTAATGTTCCATTGCAAACAAAAAATGCAAAATTGTTTTGGATCTCTGGGTTTTTCCAATAAATGGGGAAGGGCTTCTTCAATGCCAAAATGGGGGGTTAAATTCGATTCAGTTATAATTGATGACGATCTTCAGCTCTTGATTCGTCTGAAAAATGTACGTAGGCGTCAATATCAAAGAACACGTGATCCCGCTATGAAAATCATATGGCGAGATTTACAAAAACAAATTAAAAAACGCTTTCCTGCCCTGGGGAACAAACATTTTGAAAATATTGTGTGAAAATATGAGCCGTGTTCCCCATCCTTGTGAAACTCTATAATATTTAAAAAAAATCACACAAATATATGCGCGCGCGGGAGGGGAGAGAAATTTTTTTGCTCATGAGGGGAGAGAAAAAAAATAAATATAGTGTGGAGTAGAGCTCCCATAATTTCAGTTTGGGTCTTACAAGTCCTATTGAGGATCAAGTTTCCAGGGAGTATCTGAATATTTTCTCACAAGAAAATATTTTTGATGATTCTTGGGGAACTGATTTGGATGAAGTAAAAACTATAACTAAAAAAATTCAAAATATGAAAGCACCAGGTGATGATGGAATTTTCTATATCCTCATCAAAAAACTCCCTGAGAGTACTTTGTCTTTCTTGGTAAAACTATTTAACAGATGTTTTCATCTGGCATACTTTCCAGATAAATGGAAAAATGCAAAAGTCGTACCTATTTTGAAGCCAGACAAAAATCCGGCTGAAGCTTCTAGCTACCGACCAATCAGTTTGCTTTCTTCAATAAGTAAGCTTTTTGAAAAAATAATTTTGAACAGAATGATGCTTCACATCAATACAAACTCAATTTTTGCTGATGAACAGTTTGGATTTCGCCATGGGCATTCAACTACGCATCAACTTTTGAGAGTTACAAATTTAATTCGTTCAAACAAAGCTGAAGGCTGCTCCACTGGAGTTGCTCTTCTAGACATAGAAAAAGCATTCGACAGTGTTTGGCATGAAGGTTTGATTGCGAAACTGAAAAAGTTCAATTTTCCGCTTTATATCATGAAATTAGTTCAAAACTACTTAACTGATAGAACTTTGCAAGTAAATTATCAGAATTCTAAATCTGATCAATTGCCTGTCAGAGCTGGTGTTCCTCAAGGTAGCATTCTTGGGCCAATACTTTATAACATTTTCACTTCAGATCTCCCTGATTTACCTCAGGGCTGTCAAAAATCCTGCTTTGCTGATGACACAGGCATTTCCGCTAAAGGAAAAAGTCTTCGTGTTATATCCAGGAGGCTACAAAAAGCTTGGACATTTTTACAGATTATTTTCAAAAATGGAAGATTTCTCCTAATGCTTCCAAAACTCAACTTATAATATTCCCACACAAGCCTAGAGCTGCATTTTTGAAACCAAGTAATAGTCATATGGTCACTATGAACGGAGTTCCAATTTCTTGGTCAAATCAAGTAAAATATCTTGGACTGATACTTGATCAAAAATTAACTTTTAAAGATCACATTGAGGGCATTCAAGCCAAATGTAATAAATATATAAAATGTTTATATCCTCTTATAAACAGAAAATCCAAACTTTGTTTGAAGAACAAACTTCTAATATTCAAACAAATCTTTAGACCGGCCATGCTTTATGCTGTGCCAATATGGTCTAGTTGTTGTGCTACTAGGAAAAAAGCACTTCAAAGGATTCAGAACAAAGTTCTGAAAATGATTTTGAAGCTGCCACCCTGGTTCAGTACTATTGAACTACATAGAATTTCAAACGTTGAGACTCTAGAAGAAATGTCCAACAAAATAATTCATAATTTTAGACAAAAATCATTGCAGTCTTCAATTGCAATGATCAATTCTCTCTATAGATAAGAACTAGTTTTAAGAAATCAATAATTATTCTTACACGCAGGCAAAAGGAACCCTGTTAAAAAATACTGAATAGACAAAGTAAAAATAATATTAACACAATTAGATATAAATGATAGCATATAAGGTTGAAATGTTTATTACTTAGCAGGATCACCTAGGTTAATATATGAATGTAAAATAATGTAAAAATTTGGAATAAATAAAGAGTTAAAAAAAAAAAAAAATAGATCAATTATTTCCTTTCATCGTGCATTAAAAAAATTTGCACACCCCTCTATCATCATGCCTCTATTTTGATTTTGAGATTAGCACTTCAGTTATCAAAATGTCGTCGAAGGAAGAGAAGCAACGCATCAAAATTTTGCACGTACATGGCGAGAATCCAAACTACTCTCACGCCAAGTTGGCGAAATTGTTGAATGTGGCTAAATCATTCTGCGGCGAATAAAGTGGACAAGGAGACTGTACAAAATCTTATGGCAGGTGTTAAACTAAAGACCCGGTAATTCGCATTCGGTAAAAAGGAAGCTTAGCTGAATATTTCTCCTGTATTCTGTATTAACTGCACTTGAAAAACAAAAAAGGATTTGACTTATTAAAAAAAAAAAACTTTGATCGACTCACACACATTACTGTTTGACTAAATTTTGATCGGAACACCCTTTGAACGCTCTGAAGCAACCATGTTCAGACCGGAACAGTGTCAGGTAGTAGTTGACCTCTCCATGCTTGCTGTTCATCAAAGTCGACAGAATTCTACCATTCTCCGCCATGTTCTACTTCTGCTTCCACCTGGCCATCGATTCCGTACTCACCACTTTACGTACTCCTCTTGTTTCTCTTATAGTACTTACTATCCTCTGCTACTGTGATGTCCATAGAGATATTGGCCGTCTTCTCTTTACACTCGTTTCGCAGCTATGGCATGCACTCTCGCGGTGATTTCTGCTCACAATATTGCTTTACAGTTTCTGACAAACAGCACTATCTGAAGTATCTCTCCTTGAACTCAGTTCCCAATCAAGACGATAACTGCTGTCGCCAACATTTACAGCTCTATCAGCGTATTATGGTTAAGACAACGTCATCGGCAAACCCCACAATCTCAATACCTAGGCGGTAGGCATTCGGTGGCACACAGCTAGCGTTGATGCGGCTCCCAAGAGTGGTAGCTCGAGACAGGAAAGCTGAAAGTTGTGAACCGATCGGTTTGCTCGCTGAGAGCCAATCCTAGGGTTACCAAGCAAAAGGAGAGATGCTTCAAGTACATGGGCTTCGGACATCAGGTGGGAACTGCAAGGGCCCTGACAGATCTAGGAATTACGGTAAGGAGGGTCATATTGCTAGAGACTGCGCCAAGCAACCTAGATAGACGATTAACCGGTTTCACTAGATGTTTGATGCACTTACTGAAAATCTGACCCGTCGAAGACCTGTAATCACCGGAGGAGACTTCAATGCTTAGGCAGAGGAGTGGGGAATTATACAGCCTACAGGAAGCTCCAGCAAAATTGGAAATTTGGTTGGCCAACGAAGGTACTTTCAGCATTTTCGACGGAAACGGTCGTGAATCCATTATTCACGTCACCTTCTGCTGTTTGTCGCTTGCGGGAAACATGAACTGGAGAGTGTACTAGTGATACACCAACAGTGACACCGGTAAATGTAATCCGAGGTTAACACGAACGACGAAACGATAACATCCTTTTCATAGACGTACACTATGCAGACATCACCCTCTCGAATGCGGACGAGTTGACAGCAATGTTGACGGCTGCATTTAACACAATCATGCAGCGAAATTTGGAATCAATTAACAAACGACGCCCACCATGGTGGAGCGGTGGAGCGAGACACTCAGCAACCTTCGAGCTAGATGTCAAAATCGTTAAAAAAAAAAAGCAAGAACAGAAGCGGGTAGAGAGGAGCGTAGAGTGGTGTTTCGAGTGGCCAAGGCAGCATTAAAGCAGGAAATAAGGCGAAGGAAGTCTAACTGTTGCAAAAAGCTATGCTGAAATGCCAATGTCAATCCATGAGGCTGCGCGTACCGAGTAGTCATGACACAGATCCAGGGTCCAACGATACAAGCTGAAAGGTGCCCAGCCAAGCTGAAGGTCATCGTGGAATCTTTTCCCCGAAACACGATCCAACGAGTTGGCCTCACACACTGTACAACGAAGCTGAAGGAAATAACACCGAAGATATCCAAGCCACCAACGAGGAACTCGTAACCATGGCGAAATAAATGAATTCGAACAAAGCTCCGACTCCGGATGGAATTCCCAACGTGGCCCTGGAAGCTGCGTTACAGGCATTTCCTGCCATGTTTAGGAGCGTGTTTCAGAGATGTCTGGAGGAGGGAAGATTTAAAAACTAGTGCTGCTACCTAAGCCAGGAAAGCCGTCGGGGATCCAGCATCGTATAGGCCCATATGCTTATTGGATACAGTCAGTAAGTTTTTGAAAAAAGGACAGATAGGATCCATAGGATGGAGAGAGAGCGTGGCTTGTCATCGAACCAGTTCGGATTTTTGAAAGGAAAATGGCAACGGTGAATGCCTTTCGGAATGTCGTCGAGAGTGCGAAGAAGGCGCACAAAAAGAAGCTGGGGAGAGGGAAATCGTTACTACGCTGTGATGACGATCGTCGTCATCAATCAAATAGCTGGGTTCCTGATTTCCTGTGCAGGATTCTGAGTCCCACAAGGTTTCATCTTTGGCCCGACTCTGTGGAACGGTATGTGCAACCGTGTGTTGACGCTAAAACTGCCGATTGGAGTCGAGATAGTTGGGTTGGAAGAGGTAGAAATGTTGGCGATCGACACGATTGAAGATTGGAGGCATGGAGCAATGCTGCAGATTGCTCACCCCAAAATGGAACTGCTATTGGTCAGTAACTGTAAAGCGGTGCAGTGGGCTCAAATCACTCTTGGAGGACCTGTCATAGCCTTGATGCGCGTGCTGAAGTACCTAGAAGTGATGATCGACGACGGGCTGAGTTTCAACAGCTACGTCTGTAAAACGGTAGCGAAGGCTATCCACGCGGTAGCTAGAATCATGCCAAATACCAGTGGACCAAGCAGCAGCAAGAGGCGTCCCCTGGCTAGTGTTTCCTGATCGATACTAAGGTATGGGTGTTCAGCCTGGAAACCCAGCAAAACTGAGCAAAGTTGAACAGGACGTATCGTCTCATGGCCATGCGAGTCTAGCGGAGGACAACAGAAAACATGACAAGGTTATCTTTCACTTGACGCATTTCCTGTCAGGTCATGGCTGGTTACAGGAAGTATCTGCACAGATTTGGACACGCAGGGTTCCCTCTCTGTCCGGAATGCGCAGACGTCGAAGAGACACCGGAACTCGTGGTTTTTGACTGCCCACGGTTCGCCTCATTGCGAAGTGCGATGATTGTCACCAGCGGGAACAGACACCAGCCCAGACAACGTCGTCCAAAGAATGTGTTGCGATGAAAATACGTGGCACGCAATTAACTGAGCCATTACGCAAATTATATCGGCTTCGCCGCCAAAATGGCGTGAAGATCTGTTGAATGGAGCGACAGATCATCGGTTTCAGAGGATGTTCTACCTCCGGGGAAAATCTCCATCGGTATAGGGTGCCACCTGCCACCGGGGACTCCTCGAGTCGCCTTCAGCGGAGATAGGAGTCCAATGACTCACCATGGTTCGTTGACGAGTGAAATTCCACCGTCAGGGAACTCTCCGTCAACGTAGGGTAGATCCGCCGTCGGGCACTGTTCGAGTCATTTGCAGCGTAGTTATGAGTTGGATGGTTTAGGCGGGGAATTAATCGTCGGGGGGGGTTTCCGGTGGGGAAAACTGGGGGGGGTGTGGGGGGGGGGAGAAAAAGCTGGGGAAGGAATAGGGGAAGGAGGGCAAGCCAGCTTAAAGTAATCAGAACTGCAGTACAAATGGAGAGAAGACAAGCTGTCCAGCAACTTCGGAGACGAGATCAAAAGTAAGTGTCTCACGAGGGTGGTTGCGAAGGAGAGCATATAATCACGGCCCCTAGCAGCAGAAGGGCGCTTGCGATCAAAGCCAGCCAGATCTGAGATCTGAAGAGAACTGCTTGAGCACAGCCGCCCCCGCTGTAGTAGGCTCACCGCTGACCCGGAGGTAGATGGCAAAGCGAGAGTAAGGATTGTTTTCAGTGGTAACCGCTATAACCGCTTGCGTGAATCCCACACCGTGGCAACCCAACAACACTACAGGCCAGGCTTTTGAAGCTTTTTAAACCTAATTAAAACACAGACATACTCTCTCCCCCCCCTCCTTACTCCACCCCCCTCACTCCCCCCTCCTCCCCCTCTCATTCTCTTTATCTCTCTCTCTCTCACTCTCTCTCTCTCTTTCTCTCTCTCTCTCTCACACACACACACACACACACACACACACACACACACACACACACACAATATATCTCTTTGGGGGTCGGTTGTTCTGTCTTGCTTTCGTTGGAGGGGTCATAAATATAATAAATGTGGGTGGGAGGAAACGTCATATATCTAAAACAGCCACTCTTGTTTTCTTAGTTGTGTCGTCTTTCCTCCTCCCTTGTGGAAAAATAAGTAAAAAACGATTAAATAAAGTAGGGGCCCCCCACCCGGGCGGGTTGACTCGTTGGTTATTAAATATAAGGGGGAGCGCCGGTGTACTGCAAAGGGGCGTCCGCCCTCCGCAGAACATGGCTCCACGCAAGACGGAGGACGCAAAGGCCGCGCTAAAGAGGGAACAAATAGGCCTGCTTCGAGAGCTTATGTTCAAAAGCCAATACGAACCCATGGGGTAACGTCTGTAGGGTGGTAATGGTCAAAACCAAGGGAATGGCGGTTCCTACCGAGCAATCACCGGAGTTACTGCAGGTGGTGATTGGGGGGCTCTCTGCGACATGACCCGAGTCCCTTGCCTCCCACAACAGTAGATTTGTCCCATGATTAGCGTTCCAGTATCCCAGACCATAACGCTGGCATGACATGAGTGGAAGGATGGTTGGCAAACACGCCGAACATCCACAATCACAGGATGGGGGGTAGGCAGTGTTTACGCATGATGAACTCGTTGTGAAAGCAAAGTCGCTCAAGATGAACAAGGCATGAGGACACGGTGGTATTCCGAACCTGGCTATCAAGACAGCTATTTTGCTGGCTCCCGAAATGTTCAGGATAGTAACGAGGGTGTCTTCCCAGATGCCTGGAAGCGACAGACTCACGTATTACTGCCAAATACAGAGAAGCCACCAGGTGATCCATCGGCGTATCACGGCCTATATTTCTGTTGGATACGAAGGGTAAGGTGCTTGAGAGGATAATTCTCAACAGGCTGTATACGAAGGGTACAACCAGTTTGGCTTCTGGAAAAGCAAGTCAACGGTGGATGCCGTCCTGTCCTGTCTGATGGCACTCCAGGCGAAGAGGTGGAGAGGCTGCTACTATACAATGGTTACCCGTGACGTGAGCAACGCGTTCAATAGAGCCAGATGGAAGGCTATTGTTAACTCGCTCCAACGTCTACAGTGATAGACATTCGTTTAGCCGAGAGCTCAAAATTATATATAAAACATCTTTTTATTCGGGATGTGTTTTGTCGTAGATTTAGTATATCTGCATCACTTTGATGAGAAAGGAACGACTCGCACGCACACACTCACCAAACGGGTAGCGGTAGATGTAAACATTCAAATGACGTTTTCATCATAGACATTCGTTTAGCCGAGGTGCGAAAAAGGTTTGTTTTTGGCAAATTTCTCGCGGTTTTCAAGTGTGTTTTGAAGCATTTCGATAAAACAACTTATAATCATCAAGGTGCGTCAATAATGCGGTGTTTAATTTTTAATGATTAATGATAAATATAATAGTTTCAGGAATGGCGAAGGGTAACCCGAGTAAGTTTGTTCAAGGATGAAGGCCAATCGAATATCTCAATTGCCCGAAAAATTGGTCGATTTGAGAAAGCAGTAAGGAATTTCTTCAAAATGTGATCAAAATATGACATTAAACGTGCCACCAAAGGGCGCACCAAAGTATCGTTGAGGATGAAAGGGCAAATCAGGCATGAAGCTACACGGAATCGACTGTCCTGCTTCCAAGTAAAGCAAAAGCTCGATGTTCCAGCGACTTCCCGACAAATTGCTCGGATTCTGAATGAATGGGTACCTGTACCGAAGCTCAATCTCACTCATAAGCAGAATCGGCTGAAGTTCACCCGGAAGTACATGAAGTGGAAGACGGAATGGCGTAGTGTTCTGTTTTCTGACGAGAAAAAGTTTAATTTAGACGGGCCCGTTTGTCACAGTTGCTAATGGCACGATTTGAATCAAACCAGCGTCGTTAGATCGAAGCGAAACTTTGGTGGTGGAAGTTTGATGGTATGGGCTGGCTTTTCCTACCATGCAAAGCTTCCGATTTTTTTTACCTCAACCCGGATGAATTCCGGAATGTACCTGGAGCTATTGGAAGACGTTTTTATCGGTCATATTGAAAACGACGCGAATGAGGACATCGTTTTTCAGCAGGACAATGCATCTATCCACGTCTCCAAGCAATTCAAGGCTTGGTTTGATGGAAAAAACATTTCACTGCTAGACTGGCCAGCTTGCAGTCCTGATTGCAATCCCATAGAAAACCTCTGGGGTTCAGCTGGAATGGTTTATGCAAACGGACGGCAGTTTGACAGCATTTCCAGTCTTAAAACATCAGTTCAAGAGTGTTGGGCCAAAATCGACATGGCAACATGGCAAAATCTGTCTGATTCGATGCCAAACCGTATTTTTGAAGTGATCCGTAACGATGGCGGCCATACCAAATATTAAATATCGATTTTCTTCGAAATTCATAATTAAAAGACATCTTGATGATGAAATTCAACAATTCGGCTAAACGAATGTCTACCCGTTTACCGATATTTTTTTCAATTTTATTATCCAAATGGAACGTAATCTTTAGTTTTATGAATTAATTGGGTAAAAAAAAAAGGGGTTTTTTCTAAAAAAACAAAACGGAAAAAAAAGTTGTTTTTTTTTTTTAATATAAAAAAAAAAGGCGCCCTCTCGCGGGTCAAATTTGTCACCTTGTCGATGGTGAGAGGGCTTATCTCATGCTATAAACATGCATGTGAGACCAAGAATTTGACCAGTAGTGAAAGTATCACATATTCTGCACATTTATTTCATTGCCACGTCGCAGAACGTTTGTATAAAGGCACTAACATCAGGTGTGATACTGGCCGCAATTCACTCTTAGACTTTTTACTTTCAATCAAAGGGAAACGACTAAAAGTACACTTTTCATTTTCGTGGCAACTTATGTTGTTGTTTATCCATTTGTTTCATGGAATGAATAACCAAAATACCTGGTTTACCCATGGTGTAATAAGTGAAAGTAATTGCAAAATTTTCGAAAATGGTGAATGTTTTGATCATGGTAAATATCTGACTGTTCGAAATGAAGCACAAAGCCACAGAAAAGTGTTACTTTATACTGACGATGACAAGCATGTTTATTAGAGATAGGACGCGGAGGGCCCGCTTAGGAAGCACGAGTAGTATATTTAACCTTTCCAAGTAGTTTATTTTAGCAACAGTGCGGAGGGTCCGCTCAGTGAGGGTCTAGTGTTTGACTTACTATTGAAGAGGGGTGTTAATCACAGTAGTTCCATTTCACTTCTGGTTCAGTTCCATATCGGTTTCGTTTCGATTCCGTTTCGGCTCCATTTCGGTTCTATTTTGGGTCCGCTTTGGTTTCGTTTCGATTTCATTTCAATTCCATTAGAATTCCATTTCGGTTCTATTCCGGTTGCGTTTCGAATCCGTTTTGCATCCATTTCAATTTCATTTCGATTCCGTTTCGGTTCCATTTCAGTGTAATTTCGATTCCATTTCAATTTCTGCTCAAGAATAAATGTTTAAAGTAAAGGGTGATTCAAAGGGAAATGGACTTCATGACTCATTTACATTTTGCAGCGTAAATCTCTCAAAAGCACTCAAGCACTCAATAACCTACATCTCCAATCCCTTCCCTACCCAATGGCGTTCAAGTAGTCCGCATAGACCAGTTCGCCATTACCCCTCCCTAACCCTCGGCTTTGGATTGACTTGCGCTCTCATTGCCCCACCAAACGCTGCAAAATGAAAATGAAAATGAAAAATGACAATTACTTTATTGTTGTTTATTCTCTAAATGTCAAATATACCTACACCTACTCTCGTGGGTCAAATTTTCCACCGTGTCGACGACGAGAGGCCTTATCTCATGCTATAAACATCCAGGAGACCAATAGTTTGACCAGTAGTGAGAGTATCACACGTTCTGATCATTATTTCACTGCCACGTCGTAGAACGTTTGTATAGAGGCACTGACATCAGATGTGATACTGGTGGGTTATGCCACAATTCCCTCCTAAACTTCTTGCTTTCAATCTAAGGATCAATCAATCTTGGAATATCATTAGAAACAATAGAATAATCATACCCATGTGGCTTATATCAGTAGCAGTGTTAGGTGAGTCATATACAATATTATACGGTCGTTGTTTCGTATTACCTCCTTGTTTGTAAAGTTCAAAGACGGCAAATCGGTTGTAATCGGTTGTAATGCGAGGCGATGAGATGGTAAATATATCAAATAAAAATAAACCCGCTAGATAGGAGGTAGTCCCGTCGTTTTCAAAGTTTCAAATAAGTCCTCATTTGAAATGTATTTAAATTTGGGATAGCAACTAGATCAAAAGTTGTAGAGTAGGGTGTAATTGAGGTTTAAGCCAAGCAATTTTTTTGGTTTATTTTTCTTTTGTCTTTTTAATTTTCATGGTTGGTTTAGAGTGACTCAAACTTTTAAGTCAAAGTAACGAGGAGTCGTTGTGAGAATGTCACCAATAATCTCACATGCCATCAAATACCAGGATCTTTTTTCTTTTAACTTAATTGAAATACTTCTTTTAACTTAATTGTAATACTACTAATACTCTTCTTTTTCTTCACGTTTTCATACTAACCTTGGCCTGCATGCGGTTTTGCAATAATGATTGCATGGACGCGAGCGGCTGAGGAATTCAAGCAGATGATCAGCCATGTTTAGGTATCACCGTGAGGCAACGAGTGTTTATTCCGAGTTTCAAGAGCATGATGCTGCCAATACAAACTCTACAAATCAGGAAGTATTATGGAAATCGTAAGCCGTATGTAATCGGAAAGAAGACGGTATGTATTAGATAAATAGATTAACTGTACAGAACTGTACAGTATGGATAATCGAAAAACTAAGGTAAATTCAATTTAGCAATGACTGTAAAATGAACGCGTAAGACAACCTGACTGACTGACTGACTGACTTGAAAATGGAGGCTCATTACATACTAACTCAAAGTTTTATTAGGATTATTAGAGGATACCGCAGTGCTGTAAGTTGCTAAAACAAAGGCACACCATTGCAGTTGAGGGTTGTCTAGAAATATCATTCGCTGTATGAATAATAAATATTATAAATACTCTTGTTGCAGTACTTCTTGGGGTTGACTTCAGTACTACTAGTTGTCAACATAGACTACATCAAAGGCCTGAATGTCGTCCCTAAGAATTATTGTTTTGTAATTTACATATCTTTTTGAAATCTAGTTACTACTGCATACGGCCTGGTGATTACTTCAGCACTGGGGCTTAATTCTAGGTATTGATTGGAGCTTCCATTTTACGACTGCATAACAAAACAACATAGCGGGAAAATTAAGACTGATGTTTTGAAAAATACTACGGTCCAATACTAAATACTTCAACTAGTGTTCAAGCGGCCAACATAGGCTAGTTCTTCTAAGGTATTGGTCGTAGTAGAGGTGACGTTGGGAAAGGGTCTAGTCTTGACAACCAAGCTGTCACGCAGCTCCAGCTAGATACTCTACAAAAAAAAAAAAA
>JAHHFK020000238.1:0-133169 GCA_024533555.2 Aedes koreicus
TGTATGATATGTACGTTAGAGATGTACTGTTATTAAGTCAGTGTATAAACTAAGATCATGTTTCAAGAGATTCAGTAACTTATAAGTACGACACGCGTTTGGCGTTTTAAAACGTTTTGATTGGCGGGCATTTAAGGTATTGTTCCAGTTGTACTGTACCATTGTATTCTCACAGTTCTTAAGCACCATTTTGGAAGCGCAAGAAGGTAAACCAAAAAAGAGTTCAGGTCCTATGAATAGCGTGTTTGTTTGATCCTATTTTTGCAAATCTATTAGTTTTTCTATTTTCTGCCAAATCGAGTATTCCCTTCATTTGCATTAGATAACGCAGAAAATTCAATTTTTTTTTATCTGTGTCCCATATAATCTTGTTTAGAGTAATTTTTAAATTGCAAACGACCCTCCGGTATCCTAATCCAAACGAGTCACGTCATCAAGGAATTTATGGTTAAATTGGTTTCTTTGCTGCATACAGTCCTCCTAGTCCTCATTCTTCATTTTGGACTAAATTGAAACTCTCTTAGTTATGACACTCAGGTGTCCAATAATGTCCAATCTCAATCTAAAAATTCATAGACCGTTTGAACCACAGACCGTTTTAAATTGGATGCATTTAATAAATTGATTAAGAGGAAAAGAATTAGGTAGAGATTCTAGATCTCTCGTGGAAATAGTACAAGCCTTTTCAACTTGTCCAATTTGATTTGTAGTGCTTTTTGTTTGATGAGATAAGTGACGCGTCGGTGATTCTGGGTTTAACTATAGTCGAACAGATCATATTCGGCTTCAGATCCCATTTTTTCCCAAAAGTTCTTCTACAGATCCACACTTGTAATTTTCCCTATTTGTTGGTCAATGTGTTTATTCCAGAAAAGTTGGTTATCTTAAGATATATACAAGTCTTATGTTGACATTGAAAGCTTTACATCACCTTACTTAAGGTTAGCCATTGAAATGGTATGCCTTTAAGTAAAAGGCACAATAGTTGTTTTATGTAGGATTTATATTCAATCCATCATGTTAACACCACGACAATGTGAGATTTAATGCTTTTTGCATTCTGTCAAAAACCGTTAAATCAAACTTTCAGTGGATTTTAATGACTATGTCATCCGCAACACCCATTACTTCAAAACCTTGATGCTTTAGTTCAGTGGTTCCCAACCTTTTTGGGCTCGCGATCCTCTTTTTGAATCAGTAATGGCTCCGCGACCCCCTTGGATAACTAATGTGATTATGTTGCGATAAAAAATAAAGAAATACATCAATTTACGATCTTTTTGATTTATTACGATATTTTATCTTATACCAGGGAAAAACACTCTCAGTGTGATTGCTGCGCCTGGATTTGGGACACTAGATTTAAAATTCGGGGCTGTGTTTGAAACAACGCCAATCTCATGTCATCTTCAACGTTCAGTCTGTTTCTTGTCTTCGTTTTGATTTGAAGTAGAGTTGAAAATCCGCTTTCACAAAGGTATGTTGACACGAATGGGATTAGGATCTTCAATGCCTCCATGGAAACTTTGGGGTACGAGCCATACATAGCACACCAGAACTGGCTCAGTTCCTTTTCATGGAACAAATCGCGAGACGAAGAATCGTTTTTCAGGTCCAAGTATTCATCCTGTATCTCATCTGGAAGGCTAGCCACATCCAATGAAGATGAAAACGGGTTGCGTACTAAAGCAGCTACTTCTAGCTTCAACTCGGGGAAACACTTCTCAAATTGCTGCTCTAGTGAATCCAAATGTGCAATAATTTCTGCTTGGAGAGCCGAAGTCAGCTCGCTTGCTCCTTTATCCGTCATATTGCACAGACGATCAAACATGGCAACGTTTCCCATCTTGACTTTTCAGCGCCAATTTTTTAGTTTTTCCGCGAATGCATGAAGATGATCTTGGAAGTGAACACGATTGGATTGTTTGCCCTGAAGTTTCAAATTCAGCAAATTCAGATGCTCAAAAACATTAGCTAAGTAAGCAAGACGCTTCTGAAAGTCTCCTTCAGTAAAATGTGCAAGGAAATCATGTTTCCCTTGAGCTTTCAAAAACGTTTGGATCTCATCCTTCAACTCGAAAACACGGTTGAGTACATTACCCTTCGACAACCAGCGTACGGAATTTAGAAAAGAAGAACCTCATGATCTGAGTTCATTTCCCTGCAGAGTTCCTTGAATAAACGTGTATTCAGGGCTCCAGACTTAACATAGTTAACAATCTTTATGACCAATTCCAGTACTTTCAATAACCCTTCCGGCAACGTCTTGCTGGCAAGAGCATATCGATGGATCATGCGATGGACACCTGCGGCATGTAGGGCAAGCTCCTTGACCTTCTTCTGAAATCCAGATTTCTTGCCAAGCATTGCAGGAGCTCCATCGGTGCAAACCCCACAAAGTTTTTTCCACTGCAAGTCACCAGATTCAAAAAACGCCTTGATTTTAGCCATGATATCATCACTTTTGGTAGTAGTTTCCAAGTTACAACAGAAAAGAATCCTCCTTTAAATCCCCAGTAGGGCGTACGTACTTCACAAACACCAACAGCTGCGCACAGGAACTGACGTCCGTGGATTCATCGAGTTGAATTGCGAATAAAGGAGATTGTTTTATTTCTTCCAGAACTTGCTCTTTCACGTCTTCGGACATATGGGCAATTCGTCTTTGCACAGTGTTGTTTGATAATGACACTTGCCGCATTTTCTTTTCACTTGCTTCCCCAAGAACCAAATTCACCATTTTCAGCATGCTAGGTTTGATCTGAGTTTCTCCAATCGTTTGAGGTTTTTTTTTGTTATTAGCGATTTCCAGTACTGTCTCATATGACGTCTGCACTACTGCTGTGTTTTGTTGTTGAATGCTGCCAGTGCCAGTGGCATCGAATCTCTACTGTTTCAAGTCAACTTCATGACGCCGAAAAAAGTCCACATCCTTAGTACTATGCTCGGCATGCTTGGTATCCAAATGCCGTTTCAATTTTGGTATGGCTTCATTCAACACAACGCCACAAAGCACGCACTGTGGCTTATCGACGCCATTAACGATTATAGTTGTGAAACCGAATTTCATATAATCCTCGGAATACTTGCGTTTCTTTTTCATGGTGAGGCCGTCTATAAAGTTCAATATAATCTTGTTCTTTTCTGTAACTATTTTAAATTTATTGAATACTTTACCTATTCAAGTTGACAATATTTAGTTTGCAGCGGTAAACCAAAATCTCAGCAAAATTTTAAATGTGGGAGCAACAAATTGGTTGGTTGATTGATTCGGGACTCGACGCGTGAATGCCCAACAAACATCGGGGGTGGAATGGGGTGGGCAAAGAAGTTGGGGAAGTTGGTCTTTTGTTAGGAGAAGGGATGCTCGTTGGGTTGGAAAAAATCAGAGGGTGGTGGGGTGGCCAGTTCTGTTGTAAAAGAAGACAAAACAAATGAGCCAACTACTACTGCGCATTCATTGAGTTTTTCTTCACGTTTAACGACGCACCAGGACGCACACTAATACATCGACTCAAATCTCAGTCAGAAGGAAAGAGCAAGTAAAAAATGAATCCATTCAATCGCGTGTGCTAGCAAGAAAAAGACAATGGAAGAAGCAACTGTCCTTCGTTGCCTTCCGTTCAACATGAGTTACCACTACTCTGTTTATTCGTTAATTCTTTAAATTCATGCACTTTATAAGTAGGTTGCAATTAAGGATTTTATTTTATGGATCAGTTATTATAATTCTTTTTAAATTTCATGCACTTTATAAGTAGGTTGCATTTTATTTTATGGATCAGTTATTTTTTTTATTCTGTATGCATAAAAATTGTCACGCTGGTCAGACGCCCCTCTAGAAGCCCCTCGCGAGCCCCCTGGGGGCGGCCGCCCGCTTGTTGGGAAGCCCTGCTTTAGTTCTAGAATAAGATCATTAACGAACACCCTACCAAAGTAAAATAACAAACTGATATCAAATAGATAACAAGTTTTGTTATCTCAGATATCAATTTGAACTAACCTGTTATCGCATAACAAAATTAGTTATCAATATTGACTAATTTTGTTATCAGCTGTTATAAATTTTTATGGACGATTTTTGATGAACGTTACTGAAAACTACCAGCGTGCTGACGAATGCTGAATATTACCAGCATGCCATGGATATGAAATTGGCCTTTTCACCAGAAGCACTACTTTAGTTATTAGTGTATGAATTTGATATCATGTAGATAACAAAATTTGTAATTATCTCAAGTAATTTGTTCATTTAACAAATGTTGTTATCAAAATGAACTCAATGACAATAAGACGAGTTTATATTGTGATATACAACGAATTTTAATTTGTTATCCCTTTTGTTATTTTGGCTGTTTATTCAGCCTTAATGATAACATATTTAGTGATCAAACAATGATAATCAGATATTAGAACTTGTTATCACTTAGGCATAAAACTTTGCTCGGGCAAGAAGATAGAACATTCCTTTTGTTATGATTTTTATGCTGACGAAAGAACTACACTACTCTCACAAAACGCGACGCAAGACAATTTATCTAAATTGAAAGAACGATAAGTATTGTGTCTTGTCTCGCGTCGTGTTTTGTGAACACAGAACACCCCCTTGAAGAAAGCCTCTAACAGCTGTCACTCTCATTTCTGAATCTCCTAGGTTAGCTAATAATTCTCTTTTGAATAGCATTCCTTCTACCCAGTTGACTATGCCTTAATAAAAACCATGATTTCTTATTGCGTTTATCATGTAAATGTTAAAGATTTTTTTATCAAATGCAACCTTAATATCAAGAAATATTGGTAGGAGTATTTCATTAGAAGCGAATGATTTTTTTTTATTTTTGTTACCAGAGTGTAAAGATATGTAAATGTTGATTTTCCTGGCTAATAGGCGAATTGTGGTAACTCATGTTTTTTTTTTGTTTCTTATTTGATGTAGTCATCTATTAGTTTTTCATTTAATTTAGTTATGAGTTTTTCAATCAACTCAATCGATAACAGCCTACTTTAATTGGTATCTATAATTTTGGTTAAGATCAATCTTTTTTGCTTGCTATTGGTACAAACACAATCCTTTTTTTTAATACATCGCAGTAAAATGCTAGACTAATTCAATCAAAAAGCAATGATTTCAAATTGGCACTTTTGAATAAGTGATGGAAATTCCATCTGGACCAGCGTTTCTTTAAGAGGATATCTAACAGAATTTGAAAATGGTCACCATCATAGACGATTTGTATCGTCATGTCTTTTTGAGAACACAAATCTAGGAATCTACAAAGATTTTTTATACCAAACATTAAACAAACTTTAGCTGCGCTGCAGTTAAAAAGCGATTAAAATTTCCTGCACCAAATGGTTATGGCTCGGGCTATTGTATCTAAGAGTTGTGCCATCCAAAAATGCGAGGTCCAACTCTGCTATAATAGGGGCCGTGTGTGGATTCAAGCAACCTGCACCTTTTGCGGTCCCTGAGTTTGACATCATGAATAAATGTTATGAATTTGTTATAGAAGAATAAAACCTTTAGAGCGATGATTATCACTCCGTGGTTATTGGGTACGACCCCTGTGTAGTGCCAAAGTCAGGAGTTCTTATCTCACCCCGGACAAGTTACGAAAATACCCAAAAGGTATTTAAGTGACAACGACGGGAGATGAACCAGCCCAGGGCTGAAAATCTCGATAATAAATAAATAAATAAATAAATAAAAACTTCGTGGTTTTTCAGCTCGCTAATTTAGATTTTTTTTATTTTATTTATTTATTATGATGATTTTTTAATCTCATTTTGAAACTTTTATTAAATAACTTTCTAAACATGTTATATTGTTTTACATTTCAATTTAAGGAAGAATAAATGAGTGGAGTGTTTCTGCACTTCTCTTTGCGTTTCATTCGAATATTAAAAAAATACCAATTTGAGTCTAGTGCCAATTTCTACTGAACTTTGCTCATAAACTAGTCAATCAGTATAAAATATTCCAAAATTCCTTCGTAAAAATGATGTACTCAAAACACTGATGACGATCATATTATCTGCAGAAAAATAACCAGCTACAGTCATAAGGCATAGTGTTTAAACTAATCACAATTCTTGTTTCTCTCAACAGTATCCTACGAGCAGTCAGCAATACGATACGTCTGGAAGAACGACGAGGACACTCTACGGAAGAGTCCTTCGCTGACAACACTGAATGCGTACTTGATACAGAACCAAACAATAACCTGCCCCATTAAAAGCCAGCTGGAGAGGTGAGTTAGCTTCCTTATGCTTTCGTTTGCCCCCCTTCATCTGCTACTGCTACTACTAGGATGCTACTAATACTTTTCACTTTAAAGTGGAAAATATGTGTATGTGTTACAAGAGATCCTTTTGCTACAACAAGCGTTGAAAGAATCCCACTTCTAGAGATTTTGTTTTCATACACCCACTACTTTCTTGCTCTTTTCTAGCTTCAACCATAATCCTCTTCTTTCATCTTTGTTCTTAAACTTTGACCAACACATATCCACTTCGCTACTCCTGAGCCAATATCTGGCCCACCATTGATGGCTTCGTGTATTTGTCAAACTTCAACCTGACTCCCATCATTATAGTTTTAACTATTTATCCTTGTTTGAAGTACGTTTGCTTTTATATTTTGGCTTTTTATTTCGATGGTTTCATTCTTTTCGTTTTCACCAAATCGTTCGGACTACAAATTTGTCATGCGTTAAACCAATGGTTTATTCACACTAAGAAACGAAACTTCTTCAGTAATCCAACTTTATCAAAGCTATTTCACCGCTTCCAATGGCAAGCAGGAAACTAAAATTGAGCTCAGCTTTCTGCTTCCATTCATATACTTTAGTCTATACAACATTTGCACCAGCCTTCACGTGTACAGAATATCAGGCAAAGAAAAAATATCAGAGTTTCGGTGTACATAGAATTACATGCTCCGGGGTAGAGCCTTGCAGTACGAGCAACTTTTCGTTGTCTTATCCTTTTTACAATTTTTCATCTGCTTCCTTTACACAGCACTAAGCTTATTTCCGTAAAGTAACCACCAAACTGGTTCAATAACTGCTCTTTTCAGAAGCATTCTGAAATTCAAATTATTTTTCCATCAGTCTATAAGAATCTGCTCTTTCATTCATATCCTCCTGCTCTCTGATTCATTGGCTGCCAGATACAATAGTCATCACAAGATGACACTGATACCAGTGAGTCGATTTACGAACTCGCATCTTTCGTGTCGTACATCGAGAAGATTGTTTTTCTTTGTATTCAAATCCGTGACTTATTTAGACGTGACCGTATCGGTTCTACTCATAAGCGAAAGTCATATGTCATCCCATCCACATGTAAAAATACAACTTCCCAGCGTGTGTGCAAGTGAATGAAATCAAATAAAAGCTGCAAATGGAACGTGTCATGCTGTTTTATTGATAAATTGGCAATCAAGTATCGATCGGCTCTGAATTTCTTGTTTCCTCTTCTTGACTATGTATCAATCATATTTTTCTCGTTGTCGACCTTTCAGATGCTTCTGTTGCATCTTTGTGAAAAAGCTTCTTTTGTTTTGTTTAAAATATATAGCTTCCATTGTCGTATGATGAAATGCGTGTATGTTTCTCGGAATTGGTAGTGTTGATTCGGAAGAAAACATTGATATGGAGAATTTATTCTTTTTCTACTTGGCTTTATACACACTAAGTTAAGTGTTTTTTAAAGCAAGTCTACAGTTATTAATTGAGAGCTTTTTTTTGCCATTCTATAGCATCCAATTGTATTGTGTTTGGCAAACACAATAATAAGCTTTCACTCTAGGCAGTCGAATGAATTTCAAATCCGAAAAGACATTTGACTGTATCGGAAAACGAGCCGTTGAGCCGTTTGGGGTTAGAATTTTCTGGTGTCGTTATCGGTGGTTATCAAGGAGTCCAGATATACCAATTCGTCTACCACTTTAACTTCATCGACGTCGATCTGAACTCCTTGCGGGAGGCTAACATTGTCATCTCCTGAGCCTCTTCCGCTCATGCATTTTGTCTTTGACGCATTGATGACAAGGTCGTTTACACAATCTCAATGTTGCACGCTACAATATCAACGCCATTTGTGAAGCCAACATGTTGGATGGACTTCCTGAGGATTGTACCACTCGTGTCTATTCCCGCTCTTCGAATCACAACCTCCAATGTAATGTTACATAGCAAACACGACAGTCCACCACTTTGCCGTAACCATTTCGAAAATTCCATTGATACTTTTACAAACCACATGAGTTTTTGTCGCAATCCGCAATACATCGATATTCAGCCGCTCCATCTCCTCTAACGATCGCTTCGAGTAGTGGGCCAACGCAAGATCCGGCCCGAACACCGCGTCTTTCCCTTATGGTATTTCTTGATGAACGACGCAACTTCCGGCAGGCATTTCGTACTATAAATTTCCCCGTTCACGGCCAGTCCGGAGCGAAAGAAGAGCGGCTTTGACATCTCCTTCTCGCTGATTGTCAGCCACAGCAGCACATTCTCGCACGATGTCCGCTTTCGACGCGGCGGGGTGCCGTTCTTTGAACGGAGGTGCTTCACTGTTTTTGCCATCACGGTTAGAGTTCGACTGAGAGAGTTGTCAAATTTTGTCTGCTGATGATTTATATGTTATCACTATATGCAAACATGTTTAGCCCTGGAGATTGAAGGTGACAGCTCTATTGAAAGTCCAACGACCCATTTAAAGAATGCCTGTTTATACCCGTACATTCTGAGATCATCTTCTTATACAATAAGCCCCGCATGAAAATCTTCACATATCAAATAGATGTGTGAAGAATTTTCACACTTCCAGAACAAAACATAGACATTCTTGATCTTGGCATGTAACCAAGGTCTTTATCTCTTGCACAAAAGCTCCTCCGGGTGCGCGGGTGGAACACTAAAAAACCATGAACAAAAAAAAAACAACGGGGAAAAAACTAACGGGAAAAAAACTATAATTTCACTTTTAATGTACATTGAATAACGGAATATTATTTGCCTTTTTTGCGAAATCGACACAGAGAAAATAACGTCAGTTTCAAAGCACGGTCAGCTGCTATCACTGGATAGCAGTGCCTGGACAAGTAAAGCAATAATGGATTTAAAAATATGCATCTATCATTGTAAAAATTAATTTAATATAAATAAATACGTTTGAGTGAAATTTAAGAATTTCATGATAAAGCCTGTCTACGTTAAATTTCGGACACCAAAATAATAGCAGCAAAATACAAAATGCGTTTGCACACATCCACTTGATTCGACAAATCAAATGAATGTAACAAGAATGTAAACTAGTTGTTCTACGAAATTAAGTAGAGAGTTTTAGCTGTCATATAAGTGAAACGTTTCAGCGATCCGTGAAATAATTCAAAATCTACACTGAAAGGAAAGTATCCGAAATTAAACGTGGGCAGGCTTTACTTAAAAGTAAAGCCTTTCAATATCTATGCGTTAAGCCACAATTTGAATTTGTTCTTTACTGGTTTCAAACACAGGCCAGGGATTTGTCACGCTGATGAAGTGTAACTACTCTAGATGCACATTTGTTGCAAGTCAATTTTTATAACTTCTTTATGCCTAATTTATGTCACAATCAAGATGATTTTTTACAAGTGTGTGTTGCATGGGTATGCAACAACAAAATTACCCGAAAATCGACGCACAGCTGATTGAACGACAACAATCAGGTTCTGCTTGGAAGACCCGATGTGTAACAATTTAACTCGACGAAATTGGCGACAAAAGATTTTCTTTTTTTTTGTCACAATTCTCTTGTCACTCGTTGATTCGCAGCTTGACTTACACTGTGTTCAATATATTCTCATACAAATTCAAACTTATTTCACAAAAGTTATTCGGATTTTATTGGTAATTGTTTTTAAATAATTATCCATATAGTATTACATGGATCAATGACAGCATATGTTTTGGAATATCACCGCCTATATCACCAACTTTTTGACAACTTTTAAAACGTTTTTCAAACCCATCGCAAACGAAACGCATGACTTTCATCGGAGTTTTGTCCCAAATTCGAAGGATTACGACTTTTAACTGGGCCAGAGTAGACACCTTGTGCTCGTTAATTTTCGACAGAATCTATGACCGCACAAAATAATCTTCTGGTGAACTAGAAAGCCATTCATCCTTGGTCAATAAGCCGGTCAAATTTGCCAGACACCAGTTCTGGACCAAATTCGCTGTATGAGAAGGCGCTCCGTCCTGCTGTAACACGCAATCATTCGTCCCTTACATTTTTTCTACGCTTGGCTGGACCACATTCTACAAAACTTCCATTTTATAGGCGTTAATCCGAACGCCTTTCTAGTTAAAAACAAACGGCTTGCAAATACTTGGGGGGGGGGGGGGTTAAAACATCATGGAAGGATCGAATTCGAGATATAACGATCTGCGGCATTTTACGTACAGAACGTTGTGGCTTTCAGTTCTAGCTGAACGTTTTCCACGGGTCTTTTTGGCCATCAAACGAGGAAGTCTCAAGGTACCTTCTGATGGTTCGATACACAAAATCACGCTTTACTTCCTGGTTTTTCAAACTCTTGAAAATAGCGCCTGGGCCCTCTCCTTCCAAAAACATGTTTATCACAACAGCACGAAATTCTTTCATCGTTGATAAAAGATGGATACTGATTGAAAAGATTCAAACAGAACTTTCAATGGTTTGTGCAAACGCCGTTAAGATAACACCAATACAAAGATAGTGTATGAACTGTAGCTTCACCACTAGACACGATGAAAAAATTAAATCTCACAAATTTCATAGAAAAAAAAAAACTACAATGAGAAAGACTCAAGAGGCATATTGTAAGTTTTGATATGAAAAAGAAGCTTATGGTTGCAAGAAGGAAAATATCTCCTGAAACTATGATCTGATTCCAACTATTAACAGATGACGAGATTTGAAATCACTTATAATTGAAAGAAGAAAAAAATCTCCCATACAAGTTCATGCCGCAAAAGATGTTCAGAAATTTCTGAGTTAAATCTTCCACAAGCATGTTTGAAGTAAATTGAAAATTTTGGAACAAGACAAATCTGCTCATGATTGAAGGAAGAAAAATCTCAAGATTTCAAGAAATAATAATTACAATTTATCACATGACCTGTTACCAGACTTATTTGTATTGAAATTTGAAAGAACTGCTCACGATTTAATGAAGGAATAATCTTTCATGAAAGTTCACTAGGTCACTAGTTCACTCATGACAGATTATTTTCAACATTCAACTTTTCAAAAATCCGGCCTAATGATCATTTTAGCCTAATGGCTTTTGGCCTCAGTTCGGCTTAATGGCCCTGCAGCGGTTCAGTATAGGATCAATGCGATTAACATGGGACTAGTTATAGACACAATCTTTTGGCAAAAATCTAAACGCAAATAAGATGGTAAAAACGACCTACTTTTTACTTAAATAATTAATCTCTTACCTTTTCTAGCGAAAAATGTTTGAAATACATGATGATATCGAAGAAAAATAACCTTGAAATAAACATGCACACTTAAAAATTATTATTTTTTAACGAGAGGCAATTCAATTTTCATTTACGTCAAGAAGCGTAAACCATAATTTCATGGGAAATATAGTGTCCCGAAACAGGAACAGACACAACCAGAAAAATGTGTATTTGATTGAATTGTTTTTCTCGTCTCTTTTGACTGATTCTTAAGTTCTAAAGACCACTCTAATGTGTTACATGACTTTTCGGTAGTGCGTAAAATATAGCTTGATTGAAGAGATCTTGAAATTGTTCTGGTATCAATTTTGTAAAACAAGGCTTTAATAAAATAAACCGTTGCCGTTGCGTTTCCGTGCAAAGAGCGTTTGGGCCTTTAGACCTGAGAGAAATTGAAGTTGACCACAAATCGAGAATTATCCCGATAGTGCTACTTATATGGCACCTGGAAAATATATTTCTCCATCCCAATTCCGAGTAACATACTGATATATTCGCAAAATTCATTCGCTTTCCACTCGCTCCATTTTTTCGAATCCATTTTCTTCACATAAATCAATATTGTTGCCATAATAATATATATATACTTAATGCTATACACATACTCCCACACAAGTAAATAAACATCCAGTGAGAAGGCACGCGCTTGGTCTTGGCTTCTATATAAATGTATGAGTATAACCGGATGAGTTAGCGAACTGTAGTTTTCTGTTCACTCTTCAAAACACTCTACTTGAGTTTTTGTGTTCATTTTAATGTAACATTCTTTCCAAGTATGCTCTTCCAGTGCTCTATTTTCCTACTCGGAACCCTCCTTGTTTTGGTTCGAATCATGATTTTCCACTAAAGAATGTTTTCCGGTAGGTCTTGATTGTCATTCATACTTAGTTTTGTGCCAACCCATCTTTTCCTTTCAAATAAATGTTTTTTCTTACTCCAAAATTCCCCCAAGATCCAACCATAAGCCCATTCTTTCCGAAATAAACTCCCTCACTGTTGCTGATTAAACTTTCTATTGACTTGACGAATGTATTAAAACACGTCCAATTATTTCTGTTTTCTATCTTATGAAATTGCCTCGAAATATCGAAAACACAACATTCGAAAAACAAACCGCGAAACCCTCTCCAAAATTCTACTACCAAAACAAAACAAAACCTCCCAAAACAAAACCCCGAGTAGCCGAAGGACAAGCATTAACAGAAGAAGACGAAGAATTTCTTTGTAATTTGTGCCAGAGGCGATTTGAGGAGCAAGGTACATGAAGTTAAATTTGTACGTTTTTTTTTATTATTGAATTGCCATTTTTGTTGCGCGTTGTTTTACTTGTCGACACCACCTCATTTTACATCCGTGGATATCAGCGGCACTAACGTTTTGCCCTTATTTGGTTTCAGTTTTTCATTTACATATTTCTTTTGTTTAGACTTCCTTCATAAACAGCCAATCATTCACAATACCGCTACAGTTTTGAAAAGGTAAAGTAAGCCTGAAGCGAACACTTTATAGTTTGAAAAACAAAATTGACAAAATTGACTCAGCCTTATATGCAGCGGTCGATTACAATTTTTTATAAGTTATAATTTTATAACTCATAAAGTAATTGAGCTGGAAACGATATTCAACAAGTTGTATATTTATTTAGACATGCTTAGTAAGAATTTTGCTGTTCTGAACCATAAAAAGTTAGCCAACTAACTTTATTATGTCGAAAAGCACCATATTGTGTCTATTCGTGGATGCAACTTCATCTCATCGTTAAGAATTCTTGTTGAAAAAAATCGTCGTAAATTTTATTTATATTATCTTTTTAGGTATTCCATTTAAAAATGGGTTTATACTTGATACTTAGCACCAAATTTCACAAAACAAATAAAAATAAAACTACTCTATCACACCTAAATGATTTTCATTTATGATCAATCGGCCGTTCCATTTCAAAATATTGAAATTCCTGATATAGAGATTTTGTTACTAATGTTTTGGTTTGGATAAGCCCTTTGACAAATTGAGACATATGCCTACACACTTCCATTGAAAACTTTATCAATATCAACATTTTATATACTAGGCCACAGCTGGTTTTGGGTCGTCGGTGCTCTTGTGAAATCATTCTTGATGTTTCTATGTGAACAGTTAATTTATAACGTGTGACTATTTTCTGTAAACTAGGATGCATCACTAAGCATATGTTCAATATAGCCAAATTTAGATCATTTGAAGATCATGAACAGAATTTGTTCTGCTTAACCAGTGAAGCCAAGATGAATAAAAATTTAAAAAAATCAAAAATTTTACTCAAGTCTATAACTATAAATTGATGAATATTGTCTCCACCTCCTCAAAAAAACGCTCATCATAATACTAAGGAATGTTATATCTGTGGGGGCTCCCCCCCGCATACAGAGAGGCGTGCCAGTGTCTCAGGGGGGGGGGGTCCGCCACAATTAGGCCACTTGCCATTTCTGGTGGGGATCACCCTTCCATACTAAGGAAGCAGAATAGCCCGACTACAAGCCCTGCGCTTCAACTTCAATCCGTTTATCCATTCCGTATCCATTTTTCGATGCCGAGACCAGTATTCCATAATTTGGATCTCACTGGTTTTGATCCTAATCCGGATGACCCAGCTTCTTTTGAGCCACCTATGGGGTTAGGCGCTCGATCACTTTTCCGCCACCTGGAGTGTTAGGAGATGAAGAAAGTTTCATTGACGCTACCTAATATCTTTCAATGACAGTAATGCAACCTAATAGACATGAAAAGGAGGAGGAGGCTGTGTGTGAGAAGGGCTGTGCCGTTTGTGTTATCTGCTATTCCAATGGGGATTTAACTGGAGGAAACTTGATATGGGGTGTATGGCGAAATTTACTTTAAATTTATAATATCAGAACATGTTTTAAATATTATTCTTGCTGAATCGCTCTTTTACTTCTAGGTTACTTCTATGTAACTCCTTTGAGTTAAAATCAAGTTGCTGCAACCAATTATAACGGTTCCCTAGTAGCACACGTGTTGCCATTAAGTTGAGAAAACATAAATGTGCCTTTGTTAATCATAATCAAGATGCTGAAACTAACTATGATCGTGGTGTGCTACTTGGGTTGTGCGTTGCTTATGCTGGCTAAATATATTTTACCAATTGGATTACCGCTGAAATCTAAAATCGCTCGGCAGGTTTTATAGCAAAATTATTTTAGCCTTTATACATCCGGGCAAAATTTCATAATTTCACTTGAGTGAACAATAATGAAAGTGTTCTCTACAGTTTACAACCAGACTGACAATTGTTTATGGAATTCAACAATAAGAGAATAATTTTTTTCATTACTTATATTTTTTTTTTGATGTGTTGTTGTTTTTTTATTTTTTTTTTTTTAAAGGGGGTCGGTTTTTGATTTTGGGTTCGTTTTTTTTTTGTGTGGGTGTGGGGGTTTTGTGGTCCCCCCCTAGCAAAGGTAAATAACAAGCTGACATCATATAAGTAACAAGTTCTGTTATCCCAGATATCGTTTTGATTTCCGCTGTTATCGCATAACAAATTTTGTTATCATCATTGGCAAATTTTGTTATCATATGTTATCATTTTCAACATACATTTTTTACGAACGTTATTAGTTGAATGCAAAACTATGAATATTCTCAGCATATTTGAACAAGAAATTATGCTTTTAATCAAAAAAATTTGTTTCAGATACTAGCATGAGAATTTGATTTCAAATTGATAACATAATTTGAAATCATTTCAATTAATTTGCTCACAAAACAGGATTTGTTATCAAGATGTTCGCAGTTATAACAAAATAAGCTATTATTATGATATTCAACGAGTATTTTTTTGTTATTCATTCTGTTATTTTGGCTGTTTATTCAGCCTCAATGATAACATATTCAGTGATCAAAAAATGATAACCTGGTATTAGAACTTGTTATCAATTTGGTATAATCCTTTGCTCGGGTATCGAGTCAATTCGAAAAACTGGGAGATGGAATATAGGCCTCTTCTTGGGCGGGGGGGGGGCTGTGTGGAAAATAGAAAAAAAGGGGTAAGGAAAATTTTTTTTTTTTTTAAAAGTGAGGGTGGGGGGGGGGGGAGGGGGGGGGGGGGGGGAAAGGGGGGGGGGGGGGGGGTGAAATTCGTGGAAGGCACTGAAGTTTTCACACACGAGGACCCATTAGTGAAAAAACTTTTCCGGAATTGACGTGTTTGTAGTCTTCGTACAAAAAAGTGGGATTATAATAGGATGGAGTCAATTCTGAACTCCACGATGTGCATAATTTATGAACAGATCATAATCAATTGAGGCACTGCTATTGGTGAAATGGGCACAGTCCGAAGTGTAGCACGGAATACACATATCGTTTATAAGATATATATCTTAAAAATACATTTATGTTCGTTGAAGCGTTGAAGAGTACTTATTTTATGCACGAACAGCAAATGCAATTTCCTCCCAGTAACAAGCGGTTTTTTCTTTTGCAAATTTTTAGTGACCGATACAGATATGATACAAAATACGGAAAGAATACAGATTTTGTAAATAGATACGGTTTTATTTTTCATAAAACATACAGATTATGCAAAAATTTTTTGCGGAACTGGCAAGTAAACGAAAAAGATACAGATTATGAAAAAATTAAAATACATATTTGGACATCGTATACAGAGTTATAGGGGGTCCTCCCTTAGCTCAGTCGGTAAAGGCGCAGCTACAAAGCAATACAATGCTGGAGGTGACTTGATTCGATTCCCGATCTGGTCTAGTAATTTTTCGTAATGGAAAATTTCTCGACTCCCTTCGCATAGGGTATGATTGTACCTACCACACAATCATACTAAGGCAAAAATGGTGCCTGGCATCAAAAGCTCTCAATTAATAGCTGTGGAAGTGCATCTAGAACACTAAATTGAGAGCAAGCAATTAGCAAATTGTGAAGGCAATAAGGTTGAAATGCTAAAAGAAGAATACAGAGTTATAGGTGTATTATAAATACAAAAAAAAAAGAAAATTTCACTCTACTTCTTATTTTCAGCTCATGACTTTGAAAAATTTACTAATTTACTAAAATTTCTAAGAAGGAAAATACATTGCGCCGAACGCGGAAAAAAAAAAAAAATTGTTTCACAAAAAACGAACCAAAAAAAAAACCTAAAATAAAAGTACGTCGATTAATCAGCAACAAATAAATACAGATTTTGTTATTTTACAGATTTCGATTAAAAAATAAATGACAGCTCTGGAAACAAGTCATATCTCCGAATTGTAAATAGATTTTATCGTAAAAATCTTAAGAATCATTTCCAGACTGTTACATAGCTTAGCCTTGGTCAGAAGAGGTATTTTTACTTGTCTGCAGGGTAGAAAAGTAACTTCAACTTTGAAAAGCTCCTCTTGGGCCTATAGAGTGAACAGACATATGAATTTTAATACTACTTAATGAAATTTAAACGAGGTAACAATGATCACTATTTTCAGTGTTTCTTAATGATTTCATCTTATCGTATTTCTTGAAAGATTTCATCTTGAACGTGTTTCATATTTTCAAACAAAGAGGTATAATGTCTCTGTTGATCTGCAAACTTCTGCAAACGTCATATTGTGTGTTTTGTTTGTTTGTATGACAATTTTAAAGTATACAATATGAGTACATCGATATGGGGTTGCATTGATCAGATAAATGATTTTTAAGAAAAGTTTTTGGAAAATTTTTGTTCACTAAATCTTAAAAGCAAAATAAAATCCAGGCAATCATGTTCAAAAGCACGGACATTTCACAGAACACTGATTTCTTTTAATTTCTCGTGAACGGGAACATTTTACCGAAGTTGTTCAAATTAATCAGTTTGTTGTTTGTCAGCCAGACAAAAAAAAAATGCTCCGAATTCAATAACATCGGTCAGTACAACAATATGACGGTTTTTATTTTAATGTTTGTTATAAATGTTAGAGAATGCCTGATAGTTAAACAAATAGTGTTTGCTGTAAAATCTACTTTCTTACTGTCCGAAGCTCGTTAAAGAATTAAATGGAGTCACATGATCAAATTCCATTAAAAATATTTATGATACCATTCACAGGCATTTTTTTTTGTCTCAAACTTTAAGGAAACTCAGAGTGGTCAATATAACCACATTTTATGGTTCAATTTTCCTTACAAAAAAAAAGTCACGATCAAATCAATTATTCTTGTCCAATCCTTTCTTCATCCGTAAGCCGAAGAGAATTTCATGGGAATATCAATGCGCTAGAGCGAAACGAGAACTCATAGCCAAAGTTGAAAAGTATCTCAATACTTTATGCCGCTTTATAAAATACTCTTAGAAACATAAAAAATTTTAATACATTGCACTAAGTAAACCTAAAATAGGCACACAGTGCCAATTGTCATATATCTCTTGATGTTTCATCTAGACTTTAACCCATTTAGCGCTATTTGCATCCTAGTTCAAAACGGATTTCAAAATTTCAAGATTCATCCTTTGAGGTTATCCAGCAACTAGGGAAAAAAGTATAACTTGTTGCTGATAAATTCAAGCAAGTTGATTTTCCAGTTGGCACTACTCATTACCTAATTTCAAAACTGTTCGCAAGACATCCACCTACTCACGAACTTTCTTTTTTATTACCCAGATATTTTCATTTGCCGTTGGAAATACATATTGGTGTCGCACAGGTTTTATTGCAATCCATTACCCCAATAGAGATAATAAAATATGGAGGAAGAAAAGTGATTGCTGTTTTACCATCTTTTGCTTACTCATCAAATCCATACAACGTGTCAAAAACGAGAGAAACCATGATGGTTATCAGTTCTACACTTATCGTGTTTCCATACCAGAACACACAAATGTCTGAGCTAATCTTCCTCAATAGTTTATTGATTCTATTATACCCCCTCATTCCCACATCATTCACGTTACGTTTATCATGTTTTAGCCCATTTGGTTTTATGGATTTATGTGCCTTATTTCGTAATATATTCTGTTCAATTATGTGTACTTTCCTTACAAGTGTTTTAGTAGTGTGACACTTCAGAACAATTATTGCTACATGAAGTTCTGTAGTGAGCTTCTATAATAACTATCGAGAGAAAAAGAAACTTTTATATGAAAGACAAGACCTAAATTCACTGATTTTAAATTTCTTCCCTTCACCGACAGCAGCACCAAGTGTCACGCGTTTTGCCGTTGATGCATTTTTCATTTCATTTACCCACGATAACACCACAATCTCACACAGTTTTCACATGGTTCACTTTCAATTAGAGTAGTAGTTGTTGTTGTTGAAGGTTGTAACAGTAAGGTCTTTTTGTTCCAAAAATGAATGACAACATTACATTCATTGATCCCATACACCATTGCACAAAACGATTTCCTCACAACTCTCGTAAATCTTGTATCAGATCCACCAAAACACCATAACCACACTATTGGAGCTCAATTTGCTTAAGCTAAACGATAAGTTGTTTTGGGTTTATTATGGGATTGGGTTAAGTTGTTTACATTAGTCGTTCAAACTCATTTATCGAATTCCACATAACACTTTTGGTACTAAACATTTTGCTCATATATCTTAAAGAAACAATTTTATCTTATTTTATTAAACCTGTTTTCGTTTATTTTTTCTTAAAATATTTGATTTGTTTCCTACTTTCATTCGTTAGAGAATACAGAGGAATCTTTTGAAATCAATAAAGTTTAATCGCATTACTTTCTTCCTATGATTACGATAATATAAAAACATAAACAATCACTATATATAGGAAATTACAGTTGTCTGAAAGTGGATTTAATATTTACAAGAGATCGAGCGTTCTATTTCACGACCGTATTCATACCCGGCATCATACTGGTGACGTCCTCGTTCATCACATTCTGGCTGGAGTGGAACGCGGTACCGGCCAGATCAATGATAGGTAATAATCGTAAACATTCATTCGGGCTCCGCCGAGAGAGCGGTTGACTGAAAACACCACTTCATCACATCACAACACTCACTCCAGTGAGAGCGTTCTGGACAGAAATTCGAAGGAAAATCATTTGTCTCCCTACTCCCACTTCTTGGCTCACCCATCTACCTCTGCGTAACCGCTTTTGGGCCGCAAAATTTGGCTCGCTCTCATCACCCCAACCCAACCCAGCTCATCATCATTCTAATCGATACCTAGATAAACCAACCTCCTTCAACACAGGCCTCCCTGTTCGTTTACCCCAACACGTTGGCCAATATTAAATGGAAAGCATAACAAATCACATAACAACAACAAAGCCACTCGGAACAGAGACCTTTGAACGCTTCAAAGTGTCAGTGATTGTCTTTTTTTGTGGAGGCGAGTGTGGAATCAAACTTTTCCGTTCCATTCCACCACCACTAGCCGCCTCAACCAACAACACCATCCAGCAGAAGTACGGTAACGGTAACAGTACACACTCACAGCACTAACTGATCGCAACACGGAAACGACAGGACACATAAGAGGAGATGTTATAACTTTTGCCTTGCTGCAGCCTGCCTGATTGTTTTGGATTCAATTCGATTGTGTTGCTGTTTGAAAAGTTAACAAAGTTGATGGAAGTAGTTTAGAACACGTTTAGTTTCCGATTGTTATTCATGAGCTTCCCTACTGTAGGATTGAGTATATGGTTGGAACTTTAACCAATAGTTTTGTAGTCGCATGGCTGACAAAAAGTGCTTACAATAATACTATACACATTGCATGACAGTTTTCATTTCGAACATTTTTTTTTCTTGCAATCAAATATTATAATAGTTATGTAATAATCACGTTAATAAGAAACAAACATCTGAATGAGTCATATAATTTGGACCAGGTTTTCAAGCAACGATTTCGAAGGGAAATTATTAATAAGAAAGAGTCGGAAACAAAATGGTGTAGGTAACATGCAGAATAGTGAGTGGTGCACACTCTATTTTATTATCTTCAGGTATATACGTTTTACTTGGGCAAACTCCGGCAGAAATGTTGCTAACAAACATGGTCAAACCGTCGTTCAAGGCCATTTCAAAGTTGTTTTTAGATAGTTTCTTACAGCATTTTGTTTCTTGCACCTATTTAAATTGTTTTATGATAATTTTAGCAAAAAAAAACTTATTCACGCAATATTAATCATCAACTGATCAACTGATACAAGTCATTTAAGCTGATCAAATGCTGGAAAAGCCTTATTTCAACTAGATGTGCTAATTGTGGCATGCATAAGCTGTTGATACGCATTAAACCTTTACTTTTTATGAAGAATTCATATCATAGTAGGCTGCGAGTACAAAACAGTTGCACTATGACAAAGTGGCAGCGTTTTAGTGAATTGTCCCACGCACAGTGGTCGCAAATAGACATTTCAATTGCCGTGGGAGTGTTCTGGTGGACCGTTAAAGGGGCCTTAGATCGAGAAAAGAAAGGACAACTATCCGCGAAGATGGCCACAGGTCGTCCGAGGTCAGCTCGGATTCCGAGGGTTATCACTGCCATCAAAAGGAAGATTCGGGCGAATCCAGTGCGTTCAATGGAGAAAATGGCGAAGGCAGTAAAGGAATCAAGCGAACAAATTTGGTAATCCTATTCACCGACGAGAGCATGTTTACCGAACCGATCGCTATATTATTTCTCTCCCGATAAAAGACGTGGCCGACGAGCATAAAAACGTGTATCTGACCAAGCATCATGCTAGCGTTATGGTGTTTTGATTGGTTGCTTCCGATGGTAAAGGAATGAACCCGTTGTTCACACCAGAAGGCGACAAAGTAAACACGGAGGTCTACATCGGAATTTTAAGTTAGTATATTCTTCCGTGGGTCAAAGAGCAGTACGGCCCGAAGCCAGATGTTGTATTTTAACAAGATGAGACTCCGTGCCATATATCGAACCGCACTCAGAAGCGGTTGCAGGAACATCTGCCGTTGTGGGCGAACGATATGTGGCCGCAATCCAGCCCCTATCTTAATCCACTGAATTATTCAGTATGGCGCGTCATGAAGGCCAAGGCCTGTTCTGATCGGCACCCGAGTAATGCAAGCTTCAGACAAACATTGACCCGTACCTGGGGAGAAATGGATCCAGGCTACATTATTAGGACTTGTCGTGCGTTCCGAATGCGTGCCGTTATTGTAACAAATGGAAACTTGATCGATGATTAACATAGTTTTAGACTATTTATTTATTTTTAGCATTTTACAACTAATAAGTACAGTCGAGACATCGTTAATCTTCTTATTTATCATGTAGATAATGTAGATAATAAGATCTGATAGTGATCTGGATTCAAATACCTCCGAGGCTTCCGAGAAACTGAAGAATATACTTAATTTGACCATCGCAAGGATCCTTCAAAGGTTCCAGGAAGAGATCCCCAGTAACAAATTCAATTTTAAGGTACACTTGAAGAAGTTTTCAAGACTCATTTGATAAAACCACGCATAAAACTAGATATTCTACATAACATCGATAAAACAGCCATAAAACCCTCAAAAGTTCAAAAAGCCCATACTACAGGAGGTTCTCAAGAGTATTTCCCAAGGTTCACTTAAAACTTTACAGTTTTATCGGTACATATTTGTAATGACATTCAAGACATGCTTAAAACTATGATTAAAACTACCACAGGTTTTGATAGTTTTATGATTTTCCTCTTTAAGAACACTTCCAGTCCATCACAAATATGTTTCGAAGATTCCATTTTTCGATTCGTTCTGCTGAATGGGGACTTTTTTTTTGTTTTTAGTTGAGTGGAAGCTATTAAAGAAAAAAAAATCGATATACGTATAATATTTAAAATAAAACTAATATTTCTTGAACAAGACTAACAAGATTTTTTGAGGAGCGCGATAAGTTCCTCTTTATTTGTTTTATTCTTGAAAAAGATAAAACTTGTTTGAATTGCTCAAGGTTAACAAGTAATTCGTAAGATAGCCATATAAACCAGTGTGGAGAAGGCACTTCATAAACAAAGAAAATGTGAACGTCTAAATCAAAAGTGCCCATGCATAATTGTTGTTCTTAGTCATAATTACAGCTTATAATTTATTGTTTTTACTCACCACCGTAAGTCGATAAGAACGAAAAAAAAGCAAAACTCTAACTTGAATATGCTACCAATGATTTTGGGAAGAATAACAAATAATAATATTGCGGTTGAAACATCAGGTGAGCAAAAAATTCTATGACTCTTAATATGCTAAACCTAACGTCGGAAGAAGTGCGCTGTGTAGTGGATCACTGAGCGATTCCAGCACACTACTTCTGACTTTAGATTTAACGTACCGATCATGAGAAAAATCGATTTCCGCTCTGATGATATACCAATTTTTGCTTGCAACGCGTATTATTATTATGTAGCCTAATGGGAACTGAAATGCACGACTCGGGAGAATTTACCATTTACATAACATTTTATTATCGTAGTGCACGTTAAACCTTACGTCAAAAGTACTGCGCTGTATTTCCACGGAGGTGCGCCATATAACGCGCTACCTGGGACTTTAGGTTTAACTTGCACAACTGGCATATAATCAATTATCATGAGTTATACATTTCGGTTTTCAGATAGCGATACATTGCACCATTTAATTTGATTCGTTACAAAAAATAACGGACGTATAACGCATAGAGCCTTCTGATAAGTTAGTCTTAGTGAGCTACAATTCCAATGGAATACTGCGATGGCCAAAAAAACATTTGTCGTTGGTGGCTGAGATGAAAGAGTATTCAATATATTGGATAAGTTTTTATTGAATTTCCGCTTGAACGATCCACTATTTGATAATTTTTTCCATCTATGGGCGTCCATTGTGACAGTTTGTTTATTTTTCACATAATGTTTTTTCTCAAGAGTATGTGCTCTTATTCAAAATCAAATGGTTCTAAGAGCGTTTTATGGCAGCATTTTCAAGATACATTCATCTTAAAGAAGAATGTCATAAAACTTTTATCAGGTTTTATGAAAGTTGCGAAACGATGTCTTGAGAGGGGAATCAAGTATCTAATAAAATTACTTATAAAGGTGAATTACACTTATAAATGACGTAGTTTTTATGGAGGTTTCTTCAAGTGTTCTTTAATCACTCTTAAGAACTGTTAGTCAATTAAAACCACCTTAACTTGGAAAATGCCCTGATAAAACCAGATGATCTCCATAATTATTTGATAAAACTACCATAAAACACGAATAAAACCAAATTGCGTTTGAATTTGTGACGTGTCACTTCGTTCGCTCACTCAATTCTTAGTTTTTCTAACAGAAATGGGGGTATTTAATCGAAAGAGGAAAGATCTATAGATAAATATTAGCTAGCTAGATAGGGTCTTAAAAGTATATAAATTAAGAAAACTTAAGTACTATGAAATGAAATAATCATGCTCATAAATACATGCTTAAACTACCATAAACTACTTAAACTAAAAGTTTAATTAAGGCCAATGTTTGTATTGAGAAAAACAGCACACTGAATAGGTGATGTAATCAGCCTACACAACACAACACAACAAAAACACCCCTTTGAACTGGTATCCTTGGTAGCAGTACTGCCTGATGCTCTCGACTCCCAACACAGAATGCAACCTAGGGGGAAAAAGGCCTGTTCGCCGGTTCCTGAGTCTTGCATGTGAGGAGACTCTTCCACTTGCTTGAGCACCAGCAATCGACCTGCGCCATAGCTCACGAAGAAAGCCCAAAAAGTTCAACAAAATTGTGGAAAAAAAACTGTTCTGGTGTGTTGTGGCCTCCCTCCTTTTTTTTTTTTTTTTTTGTAAAATTCGTTTATTTGTCGATTTTTGTTTAGGTAAAATTAAGTATATAATTAATTAAACTCCGACTTCAATGTTAAATTTCAAATTATCTACATCTAACCTGCCATTATTGTTATCAATGAAGGTGATATAAACACTCAATATCTTCAGAATACTTGTTCTAGCTGTTCGTGAAATTCTGTCTAGTAACGGTCGCATGAGATCTTCACTCTGGAAAAATCGCCTACTTCCATTTAGCGAGTATAGTTTTTGCTTGAGTAGTTCGAAGGCATCGTGTACTCTAGGGCAGACGAAGTATTTGTGATGAATGGTCTCAACAGCTGCTGTAGTACAATGTGTACATTGATCTCCATCCGTGCGCCTCATTATATGCATCAGCCGTCGATGAGGTACTTTTTGATTTACCCAAATGAAGAGAATACTACGCTGCGAAGACAAAAGATCATGAGCAGCTATATTGTTCCACACACGGGGCCAGTTGATCTCTGGGTTTGCTATCTCCACTTTCGGTCTGTCTGTGAGTTTTTTGAAAAATCGATGGATGAGATCAGAGGAGGGGTGTTGTCGGATTTGGAAGGGGAAATTTTGAATGTTACTCAGGATTATCTTCAAGCAGGGCAGGTCTGTGATGGAATTTGTTCTGGGAGAATTTACTTGGGTGATGTAGGAATTGTAGAAAGGAAGCGATTCGATCTCGTGTAAGTGACGATTGATCAAAAGCGCCTTACATTTCATTGCTGGTAGATGTAGGTTAAGACCGCCATCCTCCCTACTGCGCGCCAATTGCTGCATAGGAATAGTGGCAAAAGTGCCACGGAAGAGGTAACTCCGCATGGTGGCCGTTAGTTTCGCCACGTGTGCTGTCGTCGGGTGTACGTTAGCTGACATGTACCAAATCTTAGACGTCAGGAAGGTGTTTAATAATGTAACCTTTTGATGTAATGACAAGCTGCGTAGAGAATGCAGCCATACTTGTCGAGAAAAATTTGTCACAAGTAAGTCCCAGTTGAGCTTTACCATTTGTCGTATCGAGTTGGCAAAAATCACACCAAGAATTTTTATGCTGTTTTCGGTACGAAGCCACGTCAATGACAGAGGGTTGTAGATTAATCCGACGTTGATTGATGTTGTTTTGGATTCATTTAAACGCGCACCTGCTGCTCTTTCAAAGCGTCTAAACAAGTCCCTCATTTCGTCCAATTGGTTAACACTGGTTACGATCGCACTGATGTCATCAGCATAGGCAACAATTAAATCTGTTCCACACACTTGCTCTAAACGTTGCAAGAGGGGATGCAGGTAAAGAACGAACAAGTGCATGGAAAGAGGGTCCCCTTGGCGTACCGATCGCTGAATCGGGAAAGCTTCTGAGAGGTGTCCATTTACTAACAAGCGAGAAGAAGAATTTGTGGCTATCCGGGAAAGTAAGTCTACCAGTGATGTGTTTATACCCAGAGCTCGCATTGTATTGAACAAGAACAAATGGTCCACTCGATCAAATGCATGGTCGAGATCGAAAGAGACCAATTTGCCTGTTTGTCTGTTTGCTTTCAGATGTGCTATCCTGTTCTTTATTGCGAGTGTGGCTTGAAAAATATTTCGACCGGTATTTGAGCACTTTTGTGAATCGGTAAGAATATTGTGTGCACGAAGTACATTTTCGAGCCGCTGCTTCAGAATTCGAGAGAGTATCTTGTAGTCGACATTTATCAAGCTAATTGGTCTGTAGGATCTTGCTGTGTCTGCTCCACCACGTTTTTTTTTTACCAGGACGATCACTCCGTCCACAAACTGGGTGGGAAAATTTGATAGGATAGCATCGTTCATAACGAGATTTAATTCTCGATGTATCACATCAAATGTTTTCAGGTAGAATTCTTTAGGAAGGCCGTCGGGACCTGGAGACTTTCTTGATGCACTTGTGCGGATGGCGGAAAGGATTTCGGTAGTTGTGATCTCATCCATTGTAGCTTCATTCATAGCATCTTGCTCGGGGATTACTCTCTCGCAGTCAAACGGTCTGGTGTTCTCTCCATCTTCTATGTGCTCACGAGCGTACAGTTCGCTGAAATATTGGACCATATGAGTCTGGATAGCAGTTTCATCGTCGATAGCAGTTTCATCCCTCTCGTTTCGCAGCCTCTCGATGGTGGTTTTACGGCGCGTTCGCTCACCCAGCTGATAAGTCGATAATGGTTCGCCAGCAACGAAAGTTTCGTTGATTCGAACGAACATTTCCGAGAAGCGTCTTTGATGCGAGAGCATCTCAGCTTTTATACGGTTGATGGTAGTGAGCATGCCTTGGTTTGTTTGATAGCTGTCGTACGCATGTCGTAATAGCTCGTAGAGACGTTGCTGTTCGCGATTGAAGTCATCGAATGCCTGTTTGGATTTCCTTCGGAAAAACGATTTAATTTTAGATTTTGCACACGACAGCCACCATTCCATCCACGAAGAGTAGTTACGGCGTTGACGAGTCCAATATTGCCACTGTATTTGGAATTCATCAATGTTTTCTGTACTGAGAAGATGTGGCCGGAGGGACCAGAAGCCACGACCATGTTCTCTATTGAGAATAGGAAGGCAGACTCTCATGGTAACAGCTTTGTGATCAGAAAAGCAACACACATGGACATTTGTTGATCTTAGCTGTTCTCGGAGGTTTGCGCTGACATAGAATCGATCAAGTCTGGACGAGGAGTTGTGTGTTATGTACGTAAATGCAGTTTCGCGCGGCCGAAGTTGTTGCCACACATCGTGAAAGCGCAGCTGCTGAACGGTAGCCTGAAGAGCTGGGCTCGAGTTTTGTCCGGTTGCATCACATTGTCGAATCACACAGTTGAAATCCCCACCGAGTATGATGTGATCGGTATGATGTCGAAGATAATATGCTATTGTGTTGTTAAAAAATCTCTCCCGTTCGGCACGCAAAAGGGAACCAGACGGGGCATATATAGTACACAATGTTGTATTGTGTACTCGCAGAGCTACCAATCTCCCGTCCAAACTTTTCTCTACGTGTGAAAATTTTATGTGTTGTTTGAGTGCAATTGCCGTTCCTCTCCTTGCATGGTCAACGTTGCAGATAACATTGTAGCCAGGGAGAGTAAGCTGATCGTTTTCGACCTCCTGCAAGAACACGATGTCAAGCTCCATTGTGCGGACGAATGTGCGCAAGGCGTTTAGCTTTGTTTGATTGGTGATTGTATTTATATTAATGGTTGCGATATTACAGCTGACGTACTCCATTTTTATTAAATTTGAGCATCGAGGTTTTGGGCGTGTTCGTAATCAGCGGTGGTGGTGTCTTCTCCGGAGTGTCTCATTTTCTTTCCCGGTGGATGCCGACGCGATCGTCGAAGAAAGTTCGAGGCTTGTGATGCTAGTGAGCTGTCCGTTTCGCTGTCATCGGTTCTGCGATGGGATTGAGTGGTGCTCATCGGGGGCACGGTTTCTTGCGTTGTTGTCGGTTTGGTAACAGCAGGGGAGGCGGGAGGTGCCATCGTGTTTTTTTGTTGTGTAGCTTGAGACACTCGTGTCTCACTCGTTGTAGGGAGATTTTTCGGTTTTTCGTTTACAGGCTTTGTTGCCTGTAGAATTGTCATACCCGATGACGGTTTCCGTGTAGCTGTCGGATTCGGATTTGGTTCGTTTGTCACCGATTTGGACGGTTGACCTGTAGTCGGTTTTCTTCTCGCCACGTTAGCATACGATAGGTCCGCCGATAGCTTCTGTACCAACAGCTTTTTGTTTTGCACACATGGGATTCCTATGTGTGTAAATTCGTGGCAATGCAAACAGGTTTGCCGCTGTCCCTTGTAGCCCACTGCAGTTTCTTCGCCCTGGATCGTAACGAGGGATGGAATTTTTTGAGTGACTACTACACGGGCGACACGGACGCCGGTTTTCACACCACCGAAATCATTGTATCGGGATTCCCACAGTAGGTCACGAACGTAGAGGATATCGCCGTAGTCGGCGAGAAAAAGAGCAACTTGTTCGTTGGATACATTTTCGGGCAGATCGAGAACCTGAACATCCACTGCGCCGTCCTCCATCTTGATTCGCAGCTTGTACGCCTTTCCGTCAAACACGAACTCGTGCTTGCCATCATGTTGTTCGACGATCTTCTCGGCTAGCTCGAGGTTGTTAACCTTCACGAAGGTACATCCCAACCGTCTGCTCGGCTGGAGTTGAAGCACATTTTCACGCGTAAGACCAAGTTCTTTCGCGACGAATTTGTGGATTTCGTCATGGGAAAGATGCTTCGGAAACTGTGAATAGTCCACACGGAACGTATTTTCGCGACGCGTCATCGCGGATTGTGACGTCCCGACGGAGGCGAACGCGATACTTAATGTGGCACAGGAAAAGAATGGCAAAAAACGTTATTTGATAGTCTGTGAACGACTTCCGAAAACTACTCGTCTGAATAAATCGACTGGTCGGTTTGGAAGTTGAGCGCTAACTTGGATAAATCAAAATGAACCGAATTGTCGAAATCGGAGAAGCAAACACGATTGGAAATGTTCGGCAAAGGGCTGACATCCTGTGTTATGTACAAATGGTACAAGGTCATGAAGCGGGTTTGAGTATTCAACTCAAGGAGCTTCTCAAAATTTTCGATCACCTGGGGGTTCATAACTTCAGACCTGGTGAGGAGCCGGAGAATGCAAGGCTCTTGTACGACCGTGTTTTGACGAAACACAAGGGCTGCACTTTGATCGATGACGAAACTTACGTCAAACTCGATTTTAAGCAGCTTCCCGGTCAAAAGTTTTACATCGCGACTGGACGTGGGGGTGTTCCGGGAAGATTCAAGTTCGTGTTTGCCGAAAAGTTCGCGAAGAAGATTTGGCAAGCGATTTGCAGTTGTGGCCTGAAAACGGAACCATTTGTCACATCCTCGACGGTGACATCTCAAGTTTACATCGAAGAATGCCTGAACATGTGAATATTGCCGTTCACCCGCAAACATAGGGGCAAAGTCATCTTTTGGCCAGATTTGGCCAGCTGCCACTACTCCCAGGTGGTTCTGGAGTGGTATGCTGCCAACGAGATCGATTTTGTCCCCAAACTAATGAGTCCTCCGAATGGCCCGGAATTTCGACCAATCGAAAAATACTGGGAAATTTCAAAGCAGCGATTTCGACGAAGCGGCGGAACAGTCAAGGAAAAGCAGCAAATGCGGGCAAAATGGAAGAAATGCGCTGATTTCGTGTCCGTTTCCACTGTGCGTGCGCTGATGGGCTCCATCAAGAGGAAGCATCAAGATTTCGTTCGAACTTGAGAAATATAACCATCTTATGCTGTTTATCTCAATTTTTAATAAAAGTACTCCAAAGCAACCGCTGATGGACAGGTATTTTTTGTGCGTACCAATTTACTTTTAGTCAACTTTTATAGTCATGAAAACGTTTCTGTGCCAATGGAAATCTATCAAAGTACGTACACGCCCTAGAAAAAGGCTACCTACAATTTCACCCTCCCCCCTCATCCCATTAGGAAGCAAAATACTCACCGAAAAAAACAGAAATCTATTTCAAATTCATTTGTGTCTGAAATGGCAAACCATCATGCAATGGGAGCGTAGGCCTAATGGCCACGGCCGAGCCAAGCAAAAACACACATTCCACTCTTTCACTTCCTGCAGCTGTGAAGCTGCCGTTACAGGAGTCGACGACGACCGACGTAATTTGAAGCTGCCTCTTCGGTCATCACAAACAGATGTATAGAGGCGCGAATTGTACATGAAGTTATTGAGCATAAAAAAAAAACGAATATCAACCAGGAGGCACCATAATGTTACATCCAACGCGCATTTCCAAACAACCACACAATCCCCTGCTATCATCATCGTCCCGAAAGGATGCCGGTGCACCATACGGAATCGATATTGATCTAACATTTTGTCCAATATTTGGGCGTTGATTTCGGGCGATCCTCGTCCACGTTGTCGTCGGCCGGCGTCACAGGAGCAGGACGATTGGGGTTTCAGGGTTTTTTTTTTCAGTTGCGCTCTCTGTCTTTCTGTGTCGGAGGCAAATTTACGATGGTGGAGAACCGTAAAAAAGTAGCTTCGAATGTGATTTTGCAGAAGAGATAGTGCGAGATTCTGTAACACGGGAATGGAATTTTTTGCGTGGTATTCCAGGGAAAGCGGTTGGACTGGACCAGTTTGTGCGATGCGGCAGTGGGGGGGTGTTTATCAGTAATGGTCCAGACCAGAAACCAGGGAAAAAGCCAGTCGAGACCGAGATTGATACAATCGGCAAATAAATCAAAACATTTTATGATTTTCCTCTCGTTTGGTTCCGATGCTCAATAGTTTTTTCTATGCAACAGTGATGTAATGCAAAGGCTGCACTGATTGCATGGGGGTTTTTTAGGCATCCACTAGCGAGCATGGGATCAATGATAAAGCGATTAATCAAATCATGTGGGGATGTTTTCATTGGGCGTAAACCTTCCTTTGAATACGTCATGTGGTTCAGTTTATATACATTAGAAATTGCAGTATTTATGCGTCGATGGATGTGATTGATTTTTTATTCAATATATCCTTTGGTTGAGTTGGATCAGGTGTTTTTTTTCAGGGTGTTATACGATGACAAGGTCCTACAAGCTCCTTTATGGCTTACTACGTTTCCTGATTATTTCCGAAGTTTGATTTATTTAGAGCCCTTGAAATTCTGCAAAGAAAAAAAAAAAGTTTCTTTTAATACGATTTCATTAAACCAATTTTGCTTTCCGACTTGACTAATTCGGTTGAGTACCATTAAACGGGATAATATTTATCAGTAGGGTAAAATTGGTCGTTTTGGGTTGCGTTTTAATTTGAGGCGTAGAAAATTTTCTGTAACAGAAATCATCAATAATATTAATGGTTCCACCGCAAAATCACGGCAACACATTCCTACTCTTTCCATATTTGACCTGCATTAAGTTTGGGATTTCTTGTATTTTTGTTTTGTTTTTTGTTTTGTTTTTCTTTTTTTTGTGTGTGTTGTTTTGGGTTTTTTAGTTCTAGGCATCATCTGTTGGTTCTCTGGGTAACTAACTGTTAGAAAGGAGAGAACTGGGGAAAAAATGTTTGTGTTTTTTTTTGGGGGGGAAAGAAGGGGGGTGGGGGGGCCAAAAGGGGGCCCCCCGTTAGGGGGGGGGGGTCTGTTTTTAAGGCTTGCTTCATTTAGAATTGGAACAAACTTTTACTCATATTGTGGCGCTCCTGGTGGACAGATTTGGAAGTTCTTGGCGCCCACGTGTCGGGAATTTTGTCAGCTACACGTATGTATTTTTGACATTCCGCAAATCGACTGTACTTTGAAACAATCAACATGGAAGCCGAAAGAAGGGAAAAAATAGTGCACAGTTATTTGGAAAATCCATTGTGGTCTGCATCTAGGCTAGCTAAACAGCTGAAATTGCCCAGAAATACCGTATGGCGCGTTATCAAACGGTATAAGGAAACATTGACGACGATTCGGAAGCCTCAAGCCAATCGTCGGAGTGGAACTGTCGACCGGAAACTGCGTGGTAAGATTTTGAAGACGATTAAGAGGAATCCCAAGCTGTGGGACCGTGATTTGGCCAAAACATTCGGTGCTGCCCATAGTACCGTGAGGAGAACTCGACTCCGGGAAGGAATCAAGTCGTATCGAGCTAGCAAACATCCAAATCGGACCATACAACAGAATAGTGTGGCCAAAATCCGTGCTCGGAAGCTATACGACCAGGTGCTGACCAAGTTCGACAGGTGTCTTCTGATGGACGATGAAACCTATGTTAAGGCTGACTTCGGGCAAATCCCAGGTCAAAAATTTTTCTTGGCAACGGCTCGGGGAGATGTTCCAGCCAAATTTAAATTTGTTTTTGCCGACAAATTTGCACGAAAATTCATGATTTGGTAGGGCATTTGCAGCTGTGGCAAAAAAACGAAAGTTTTCGTTACAAATAAGACAATGACGTCGGAACTATACCAAAAAGAGTGTCTCCAAAAACGAATTTTGCCGTTCATTCGATCCCATGACCATCCCGTAATGTTTTGGCCAGATTTGGCAAGCTGTCATTACAGCAAAGTCGTTCAAGAATGGTATGCAGAGAAAGGGGTCCAGGTTGTTCCGAAAAACCTTAACCCACCCAACTGCCCCCCAGTTCCGCCCTATTGAGAAATACTGGGCAATCATGAAGAGGAGACTCAAGGCAAAGGGAAAGGTTGTCAAAGACATCAATCAGATGAAGACCTGGTGGAATAAGATAGCTAAAACGATGGACGAAGAAGGTGTGCGCCGCCTAATGAGCCGTGTTACAGGAAAAATTCGAGAATTCCTTCGAAACCGTGACGAATAATTGTATCCGTATTTTTTCTTAAAAGTATGAAGAAAACGCTACATTTGTATGAAAAAAGATCTTGAATTCAATAATAAATAACTGAAATACAGGCAATTGTTTTTGTTCCAATTCTATCTGAAGCAAGCCCGGTCTTGACTCATTCTCTGAACCAGGGGTCGTGCCTCGATCGCTCATGGTCATCATGCCGTTTCTCGCGTCATTAAACCGACGGCACGCGAAGAACACATGTTCTGCGGTTTCTTCAACTTCCGCGCACACAGGAAACGCGGGGGACTCTGCGGGCCCATACTTTTAATCTATCTTATTCTATTATATTATATTCTCACACAAACACACAAATTTTTTAAAAAAACCTTGAAAAATTTTTTTTTCCCACCGGCCGGCGAACTGCGTGGATGTGTGGCAGAGAGAATTCCAAGAAAAAAAACGATTTCCGAAAAATATCTATTCGTTCTACTACTCTGAATCAAGGGGAGGGAAACAGAGTGTACCCCCCGTACGAAACGCTTCCATGTAGAGTTAAACCAACAATCAATATGCAACTAGCGATTTGAAATTGGTTCACTGTTGTGGAACACCTTGGTCCGAAGTACATCTTGAAGCCAGCACCTAACTATGCATATTTGCGCCTTTGTTTTGATTTGCTGTGTTATTTTGACAGAATATTTGAGAGTGTGTTCGTGTGAGTTCATTATTAGGGGCGTATTATTAAGCTTGGGTCCGAGCTTGGGACCGATGTGCTAATACTGACTGAGCCAAGAAAAAAATCGTATTTGTTCGGGACCTACTGGTCTTAGAGTTAGTCTATGGTTAAACAGTGTGATAATTTGTACTATATCGTTGGGAGCAGAAAGATTATTTTATGCTCCTTTTGCCTATGGGTGAACTTTTGGCATTTGAACCAAAAGCCCGACAATAATTGCCAAGGTTATAGCGCCTTATCTCGCTCACACCGACTTCTGACTGAGTGCCATTATTTGGATAGACGCTTACTTCTGGTGCTCTGAATAGTGTCGTCTGCCGCCCAGAACGGCAGAGTAGTTTCACTGATTGAAGCTCGGCGAATAAATTGTTGTCGCGGAAATGGACCTATAATTATCGGGAACGGGTAATTATAATTGCTGCGTTTCCCGATTAGTAGCATCCGACACCGTGAAATCCCGATAGGAAAGACTTTTAGCTAACTGAACGGAACTACTATGAACAGTACCGAGGGAGAAAGGAACGATGCGAGACGAAAAATGGAAAATATTCACACATCAGATTTTTTCACTTCGTAATATTGGGTGCGCAACTAAGTTCCCGCTGTTTAGCAATAAAGGGTGATACGGTCAACATTTGGTCAAGGGAAAACGCGTGTAAATCGGTGAAATCGTTTATTTAAAAAATCAAATTAAATTTCTTTTTCAAGTTCAATTAGTATAAAATCCAGAAAAAATATTCAGTTAGGCTTCCGCTTTTCCAAATCCGAATTGCCGGGCCTTACGCTTGACCCCTGCCATCAGATTTTGTACAGCCACCTTGTCCACCTTCTTCGCCGCAGAAAACCAGTTTGCCTTGAACTGCTGCTCGTTCTTAGCAGTTTTTTTGGTCTTCTTTAGGTTCCGCTTGACAATAGCCCAGTATTTCTCAATTGGTCGGAGCTCTGGCGTGTTGGGAGGGTTCTTGTCCTTGGGAACCACCTGCACGTTGTTGGCGGCGTACCACTCCATGGCCTTTTTTACCGTAATGGCAAGATGCCAAATCCGGCCAAAACAGTACGGAACAACCGTGTTTCTTCAGGAAAGGCAGCAGACGTTTATTCAAACACTCTTTCACGTAAATTTCTTGGTTGACAGTCCCGGAAGCTATGAAAATGCTGCTTTTCAAGCCACAGGTACAGATGGCTTGCCAAACCAGATATTTCTTTGCGAACTTTGACAGTTTCGTGTGCTTGAAAATATCTGCTACCTTTCCCCTTCCTTTTGCCGTATAAAACTCCTGTCCCGGAAGCTGCTTGTAGTCGGCTTTGACGTAGGTTTCGTCGTCCTTTACCACGCAGTCAAACTTCGTCAGCATCGTCGTGTACAGCCTCCGGGATCGCGCTTTGGCCGTCGTATTTTGTTTATCATCGCGATTTGGAGTCACTACCTTCTTGTAAGTCGATAGTCCGGCACGTTTTTTGGCTCGATGCACGGTTGTAGACGATACACCCAGCTTATTTGCGGCATCTCGGAGAGATAGGTTAGGGTTTCGCTTGAAACTACCGGCAACTCTCTTTGTCGTCTCAGCGTCTTCCGGTTTTCGATTTCCCCCCGATCCAGACTTCCTGGCTGTCGACAAACGTTCCCCAAACACTTTAATTACATTTGTAACGGTTGATTTGGCAACTTTTAGCGATTTTGCCAACTTTGCGTGCGAGTAGCTCGGATTTTCGCGATGCGCGAGCAAAATTTTGATACGCTGCTCTTCTTGCTTGGACGGCATTTTGACAACTGAAGAGTGAATTCCAAAATCAAAATAGGAGCAACATTCTACACACACACCTTCAAAATGAGGGTTGATGTTTTTTAATACAAATGAAAAAGTGGTAATTTTCTTTGAAAATGTGGGGTGTGTATAGGTTTTTTAAATGCAAAAATGGAAAGAATATGGGAGTGATTGACCAATTTCTAGATGGCGCCAGTAGTAAGTTCTGGTCGAATGTTGTGCATCTCAAGCGTCATAAACCAAGCTCAGACATATGGTAAACAAACCGCTTTGCCAAATCAGTGATTTTGGTTTAGTGTTATATATTTTGGTTGTTTGAAGATGTCTGATTTCGTGCCAAATTATCGTCATTTGCGGGAAGTGTTGATTTTCTTCTTTCTTTCGAAGAAAACGGCGGCTGAAACACATCGAGAGCTCCAAAAAGTTTACGGTGATGCTGCTCTGAGTAAAACAATGTGTCGTGATTGGTTTCGTCGCTTCAAAAACGGTGATTTCGGTGTTGATGATCGTCCGCGTGAAGGAAGGCGAAAAAACTTCGAAGACTCTGAATTGGAGGCATTGCTCGATGAGGATCCGTGTCAAACGCAAGAAGAGCTTGGTTCAGTATTAGGAGTTTCCCGCCAAGCCATTTCTAAGCGATTGCATGCGTTGGGAATGATTCAAAAGCAAGGAACTTGGGTTCCTTACGATTTGAAGCCAAGAGATGTTGAGCGTCGTTTTTTCGTCTGTAAACAACTGCTCCAGCGGCAAAAAGGAAGAGTTTTTTTACATCGCATTGTGACGGGTGACAAAAAAAGGATTCATTACAGTAACCCAAAACGAAAACATTCATGGGGACTGCCCGGGCATGCTTCAACATCGTCGCCTAGGCCGAAAATTCACGCTGCGAAGGTTATGCTGTGTATTTGGTGGGACCAAGTTGGTGTTATTTATTATGAGCTGTTGAAACCAAACGAAACCATCACCGGGGAACGGTATCGAACTCAATTGATGCGATTGAGCCGAGCACTGCACGAAAAACGGCCACAATACGAGCACAGACACGAAAAAGTGATTCTTCAGCATGACAACGCTCGACCTCACGTTGCGAAACCCGTGAAAACCTACTTGGAAACGCTCAAATGGGAAGTCCTATCATAGAAGGCAAAAATGCTATTAATACTAATTTTCAACTTGAATGATGTACATGGCATTTTAAGAGACAATTAAATTACCATGACAATTAAGTTGACCATGTAAAAAGCGGCTATAGTAAGTCAATACGAGAACATAATATGCGTATGTGCAAAACATATCTGACATCCACTGGATTTTTACTGAAAAAATATAATTAGATATGTATTAATATCCTTTTAGTCCTGGAAAAGCTGAAAAGAGAAAATATCATTCCAAATATCAAAACTATAATTTCAATGAGAGATATTATTTTATAAGACATTGTTGTTAAAACTTTTCTTTATACTGTTCAAGCTACTTTTCTATGATAGCAATTGGAGCGATCGCAGAGCCCAGGTTTCTTAAATAAATAGCTTACCTTATCCTAATACCACTAAAAAAAATATTTAAAATTATCCTGCCGTAAGCGGTCCGGTTTTTGAAAATATTAATGTTCAGAAGTGCAAATTCAAAGTAAATGTTATGCTGAAATGCTGAAAAACAAATTCAGCCTTTTATCCATGTCGTGTTGCTCCAGGCTCCTGAGATGAATGGTTTTGGAATGCAAAGATGATTCCAAAGCCTGCTGAAATCATTAATTGATATGAGAATGGAAAATTCTCGACTACTTTTTCAAACAGACGTATCAAATTTTGTAAACAAAGAGGGGAAGTAAGATTCAAACGTTAAATTCTTCAAACCCTTAGCACTTTCATGCAAACTAGGACCACCAACACAAGGAATCAAATTTCCCTAACGTGATGGTGATGCTAGTTTCCGTGAGGGTGCTGAGAGTTTTGAGAAATTTACATTTGAATCTTACTTCCCCTCTTTGTTTATAAAATCAGATACGTCTGTTTGAAAAAGTACTCGAGAATTATATGATATGATTTACAGGTCGCACCTCCTCACTTCGCTATTGTCAAAATGACAACATTGCCCAGGCTACGCCAACCAGCGTCTCCATGTTTCAGCTGGCAGTCTTTTGTGATCATATGACTCGTGGAGGCGTGAGGTAGGAACTTGTGAGGACCAGAGGTCGGTCGCACTCTCCTTCGAAGTTGTCAACTCACCATTTGAAGCCCTTGAGGACTTGGCCGGCCCGTACTTGTGCAGATACTGTCTTAAGTAGCCTTGGCCTGACAAGATCTGCATCAAATGGAAGGTAGCTTCCCCGTGTTTCCGACCGACCCATCTGGATCCTCCGGGATTAGTTGTTGGATCCTCCGACCTTTGTTGGAGTTATTCCACTCTCTCTGCCATTTGACCATTGATTCGGCTCTAGTAGTGGACACCTTTCGTACCTCGTGGTTGGAAGCACTCTACGTTTCACACACCAAGTTTCCCAAGATGGTGCTGCTGTGGCTGACAATCAGCGAGAAGGGGATGTCAAAGCCACTCTTCTTTCGCTCCGGCCTGGCCGTGAACGGGGAAATTTATAGTAAGGAGTGCATCGAATATAAGCTATCCACATATATTTGAGTTGTACGCATGTATTTGTGATGGTTTTTTATGCTCTGAACACTGCATGCTGTGCGTTTGACTGTCAGCTTTCTTTTGTTTACTTGTTTGTGCGGTTCAAATTCTGCGTTTTCAAAATGTCGCGTATTGAAAAGGAAGGGAAAATTAAGGTTCTGGACACATGGCTAAGTGAGAAGGGTATTACTATGCGAAAATTGGCGAAGTGGTTTGGAATTCATCATGCGAGTGTTAAAACCATCATTAATAAGTATGGGGAACACTATTCTTTGGATGAGCTATCAGGAAGAGGCAGAAAACCCGGTTCTTCCAACCCGAAACTGGAGCAGAAAGTGGTATCTCTTATCATGAAGAACAAATCAATGTCAATACGTGATTTGGCCAAAAGAGCAGGAACGAGTGTCGGAATGATCCAGCGTATCAAGAGGCGAAACCACCTGAAGACCTACAAGAAGCAGAAAATCTCGAAACAAAGTGCAGAACAGAAGAAGCGAGCAGCAACAAGGGCCCGGAAATTGTATTCGCGTCTTTTGCAGCGTTCGGATGCATGCGTTTTGATGGACGATGAGACCTATGTAAAGGAGGACTCAAAAACCCTTCCAGGTCCACAATACTTTACTGCCGTCGTTGGGGAGGATGTGAACGATGCGAACAGGTCGATTCAAGTGGAGAAGATCGGTCGAAAGGTACTGATATGGCAAGCAATATGTTCCTGTGGTTTGAAGTCAACCATTTTTTACACTACCGGAACTATAAATGCGGAAATCTATCGATCTGAGTGTCTCCAGAAGAGATTGTTGCCTTTATATAAGAAGCATAGTACACCTCCACTGTTTTGGCCGGATTTTGCGTCGGCTCACTATGCCAAAAACCACTCTCAATTGGCTTGCGGAAAAGGGTATAGATTTCGTTGAGAAAAATATCAATCCACCAAATTGCCATCAGCTTCGACCCATCGAACGTTACTGGGCAATCGTGAAGAGGGTCTTCAAGAAGACTGGTAAGGTAGCTGGGAACATGTACGAGTTCAAAAAAATTTGGGCTCAAGCGTCCAAAAAATGCGATGCAACACTTGTCCGGAACTTGATTAAGAGCATTCGATCCAAAGTTCGAAAATTCGTGAAGGAATAACTTAAATTGCATCCGGTCTTCATTATGTTCAAGTTTAACCTCGTACAATAAAGGATCAATTTTTTGTATGAATAAAATATCGGTTTCAACATAATTTGAAAGAAAGTTTGTGGATAGCTTATTTTCGATACACTACTTACGATATGCCTGCCGGAAGTTGCGTCGTTCATCAAGAAATACCATAAGAGCGAAGACGCGGTGTTCTGGCCGGACCTCGCGTCGGCCCACTACTCGAAGCGATCGTTGGAGATGGAGCGGCTGAATATCGATGTGGTACCCGAGTCGGCGAACCCGCCCAACTTCCTCCAGCTGCGTCCCATCGAAAATTTCTGGGCCAACCTGAAGCGTAAGATCTACTCAAACAATTTTGTCGCGAAAACTGAGGAGGTATTGTAAGATAAAACGAAGATAGAACTCAAAAACATGCCTACATGCGTCTAATGTTTTCGTCCATGCGTCTAATGTTTTCGTCTACCATGGCGAATGTTCCGGTTAATTCCCGGAAGGCCCCTCTCAAGGGCGTAGAATTTTTTTTTTTCAAATAAGCTTAATTAATTACCTTCTATGGGAAATTTATCAAAATCAGTTATCTGTGTTAGCTTTTTTTTTATCACCATTCAATAAAAGTCCATTTTTTTTAATGCAAACGTTAGAAGGAAGAATATTTTTAACAGCTTTCGCCATAGCTTCTGCAAAACAACTGATATTGCTGTCAACGTTTGACTGTAAACAATAGGGTTACTGTGATTGGCGAGACATAGGTGGATTCTCCACCTGCGATGAAAATTGTCTATTTTGTCAACTTAAGGGGAGACTTTGCAGACTTAAGGGGAAAATTATGAATTGCTTTTGCGTAAGTCGTATAAAAATTAAACATCAAACATTTTTGATTCACGTAGTGACTCTCCTTTTACGTGACCGTCGATCACATAGTATCAAAACTACAGACGCACAGTTCCGTCGTTTTTTCCTGCCTCAGTCAACCTACAAATATGAAGTTCCTAGCAGGAGGATGCTCCTCAGCTTTTCCCGTTCATAATCCATTTTCATGGGGTGGCAGTTTTTTGAATTATTGAAACCGGTTCATCAGTGAGTGGCAATCTGGAAAATTTTGCATACTCGAATATCTGTCTACATGCTGGGAATGCCGCTTGATATTAAATTTATGGCACACGCGCTTCGTTCGATATGCTAATGTGGGGACGGTCTACGGACGGTAGTGGTTAAATATCTAGGTTATGTTTTTCAATAACGGCATTTTTTTGCCATGTAGGCAAACCTGATGAGTTTTGCATAAACTCTTATTGAAGAATTGTGGTCATGGAAGGAAATTACGAACCGATGTTGCACGGAACTACTCGATTATCGATTCCATCACCTCAAATGTCTAAATTACACGTATTCAATTCAAACAATTCAAACCACATAGGCGTTCGTTGTTTCACTTGAAACCTATTATCGACATTTGTATGCATGAAAAGTGGATTCAATTGAGCCTTTCCACATTGATTTTATTTGTTGGAGTGCTTTCGATTTTCCGAGCGGGGAATTACTTTCCTACAACCAGCGAGTAAGTTTAATGATATTTTAATTGCCCCTCTCGTAATGGGAAAATAGCTTCCAATGACTTCAATGGCTTCCAACGGAGGAATCATTTAGCAGACACGCGTTTCTTCACTACCTACCTCGTGATAATGTGGGCGGATGAAATCAAGCATTCTTGCTCTTTCCGGTTCCGAAAGCACCGACAGTACCTAATCGTTCGCTAATTTTATGGAAGTTCCACTGTGGCAGACGAACCGATCGGACTGGACCTTGTTGTTATAAATCATGATACGTTGAATAATTGTTTTATTTTGAAAATTTATGCCAAAAATCAGCCAGTTTGGATCTTTTCTTCCGAGATGGCAAAGTGTCCCACGAAGTTTGATTTTGATCAAATCTTAAATCGAATCGAATCGATTGAGCTTTTTTTTTATCTAATCTTTGAAAGTGTATTTCATCTGACTAGCTCTTCATTGAAATTTGATAAGGATTTTATGAAACTATGCACGGGACCATTTTCAGTATAGTTAATTTGAATTCCTAGCAGGTAGTCAAAAATAACAATGTCAACTTTTTTCAAGTCAATTTTAATTTAAAATAAAAATGTCTGAAAAATTTGTAGTGAAAATTGGAGAACTTCGTATGTTTTATAGCAAGTTTTCATGCTTGATTTTTGCAAATGACGTTAATATGACAAATGAGGTCGATATCCTACTTCTTAGCAGTTTGGCCAGGAATATTGTGGTTGATGAGAGATCGGAAGCTAGAGAGGAACAGGAGATGAAACTTTGGTTTGAAGCTCAGTGAAAAGTTAATTGATCGAATAGAATACTGGAATTCCGGAATGCGTTTGATAGCATTATTGGTTGATTGGCTTTTCAAAGCAATTAGCGAATTGAATTTATTGTGATGTGATGACTGTTCAATGTTGAATTCTCATACTGAAAGATTATCAACGGGCTCTTGTCATTCTAAGATATCTTTTAACTCTGGCTCTTAGGAAACAAAAAAAAAAAAGTATAGCCTGATATAAATAGCTCTTGATACAAGCGTCATTTTGGCCACGACATTATTTGAATATACTCTTCTCTTCATATTGGCCCAGAACTTCTCGATTGGGCGAAGCTGGGGCACGTTGGGAGGGTTGTCATGCTAGGGCACCACCGGAATGCCCAACCGCTCTATTTCCTCCAGCGCCCGTTTCGAGTAGTGGGCCGACGCTAGATCCGGCCAAAACACCACGTCGTCATCCTTGTGGTCCTCTTTAATGAAGGCGGCAACTTCTGGGAGGCACTTCGTACTGTAGATCTCGCCGTTCACTGCCAGCCCCGACGAAAGGAAGAGGGGACGTGACATCCCCTTTTCATTGATTGTGAGCCACAGCAACACCTTCTTTGGGAACTTTGTGTGCGCTATGTACTTCACATCGCTGCTAATTCATTTTGTCAGGGAGGTGAAGTAGCCTTTGCCTTGCCTGTCGTTGCCGTCTAACGTGAGATACGTCTCGTCGTCCATAACGACCATCACGTTTCGCTTCGCCGGGAAGATCTCTTTGACCAGAATCTTCAGCCGTTGTTTCTGTGTTTCCGTTTGGTTCTCCGACACAGCAGGTTAAGAAAGACGCTCCCGCATGTGGATATCCATTTTGACCAAAAACCTCTTGACCGTTTGATCGGTCTCACCGACCTCCAGGTCCAACGCACGGAAAGAAGTGGGCACCTTGCCTTCCGTCTTCCGTTTGAGCTTCTGTTGAATCCTCCGGTCGCTTAAAACAGTCGGACGGCCGGAACCAGGCTTCCGATCGATGGACTCTCCCTTCTCCAGAAGTGCCATAATCTTGTAGATGTTTCCGATCGTATCCGACCGACACGATGTGGGCCACGATGGCCGACTTTTTTAGGCCCGGATGGAGACGGTACGAACAAACCATAGATCGAAGTTGTTTCACTGTTCTCGTCATACACAGAAAAAAAAAAGTTACAGCGGAATCCCGTTATTAAAGGGGGGAAAAATTGGTTGGGTTTCGCCAAATTTCTTAAAGGGTGGTGGGGAATTCAATCCTTTTCCATGATAGCTGCTGTAAACAAATTGATGGAGCTGTCAAATTTTCACAGTATATAGGCAACTAGTATATATTGACTACTGACCGGTGGACAAACCAGTTAGTCGCTTATTTTTAATGCACGCTTTAGTGTGTCTCAGTAACTCTACACAGTTTAAAAAGAATTATGTAATTTTCTGCGTTATCTAATGCTCATATATATAATGCTAGATAGCTCAGCTTGGGGTGTGGAAGTAGTTCGCCTCCCCGCGGTGTACCCTGGAAACGTTAAGCTCCCCTTAACGGCTAAACGACCTACAACGGAGGAAGCGCCATACGGCGCGGGATCCGGCAGGAAGCCGTAAGCAGTCTTGACATGGGGAACAAGGACGATCTGGGGTAATGCCGCACTCCCAGACGTTCCAACCTCAGTCTCAGTTTTGGCCCTGGCTTTCTCGATCGGAGGAGGGACCATGCGACGTGAGGTTCGGCAGGTACCGTAAGTGGTCGGGTAGGGAAATCGCGGACGATCTGGACGGACCACCAGACGTCCCGAACCCTGCTTGGATCCAGGAGCATCTCGATCGAATCAGCGTCAGGTCGGCGAAGCTAACTACTAAAGACCCATGTAGTTAGACATAGTGGGTGCGTAAAGCACACTAGCCCCCTCCCTGAAGGAATACCGAAAGGAGGTTCCGGGGAGGACCGGGGCTCGAGACACGGGTGGGTTTTTAGTGGGTCGAGGAGTTGGCGCCCTCATCCCCACACCCTGAGTTCTTCAGGAGTCTGTTAGCAGAATTTCCATCCCGTCAAAAAAAAAAAAAGGTCAGCTTGAATGACTGCACGTATCAATGGTTGCTGCTCCGTGATTGATCTGGAATTAGTGAAATTGCACAATGAATGAACTGAATGGGGTTGGGAGAAACCGGCCATTCTCACTGTACACGTTTCAGTGACTCAATTTCTTTGATAATCAATAACGGCGCTGGCCACTTCCTTGCAATCAGGTGGGGGATAGGGAAGGAATGATAGTGTGACCTTTTCTGTTTAGGGACCGTGTTAACCTCTGCATCCCCACAAAGGTCTCATGAAGGAGGTTTTTTTATGTTAGTAGGGTAGGGCTCGAAGGATCACGATTCACCTCAATAAGCGATGTGATCATACACACTACCAAAATGTATGTAATTCGTCCCGACGAAAAACTCCCCAAAAATGATTAAAAGCTGAGATTTATATATGATTCAGGATCGCTTGTAAACTCGCGCCGCCGAAACAATAAATAACCGAAACAATACGAAACGCGCAATACCCGATAGCAAAATAGTGCACATTAAAGCATCGACACAACCGTTCATAGCCAATGCTCGAAGCAAACTCTTTTTTTTCGTAAATTTTTACAACTGCACTCCTCAAACCTCTTCACTACTGTAACTAAAATCCGCATAAATCAAGTAAAAGCTTCCAAAGAACAATCCACGCTAACCCATACAAAACTACGATTGATGGACCTGGTAAAAATAAGAGTCCGTAGATGTATTTCGTGCCTTCTGGCAACTTTGCTTCTATTGACGTCTAAGCTCATCGGTTTAGCACCAACCGGGGGAAACTTGGTCCTATACCCAATGATTTCATTATATCCAATCCGCTCATCGAATCGCAACGTTTTGTGATATTTTCCCCGGTGGGACCTTGGTGGTATGCTGACAGGGAAAGAGGGGGGAGGAGGGGCTCCTCTCTTCGAAGGGTGAAGCCTATCCGAGCGTCTGTTTTCCATGTTAGAGTAGGCTCAAAACAGCGTCTGTTCTCCATGCTAGGGGTGGCTGATCATCGTCCTCGTGCCAGTGTCAGGCTCAAGGCAGTGTTGGGCACGATGGTCCACTGGCGAGACAGGGGTGCAGGCCCTACAAACCAGCGGTAAAAATCATAAGTACAGGAAACACTCTCCAACATACAAACGAAAACGCCATCAGACTCCTCGATTTCACAACTTCCAAGAATATGGCCATCACCTACCTACTTCCGGCACAGCCTACCATATCGGTACACCTCGAGACTACCACAACCGACGAAATCACAAATCGACCACATTATAATTGCTGGAAGGCACTTTCCGGATATTAGAGAAGGCAGGATCTACCGCAGCGCAAATATCGATTCGGACCACTACCTGGTTATGGTAGAAATTCGCCAAAGACTTTTTGCTGTAAACAACATTCATTAGCGACGCCCGCCACGGTACAATCTGTAATGACTGAAGCTACCCAAAGTCGCAACGTTGCCGGATGAGGGAGAGCTGATTGAAGCCCCTTCTGAGAACGCTGGAGTTATGTCAAAACAGTCATTCAAAACGCAGCGGAAGGTGCCAATGGATTTGTGGATAGAAATCCAGGAAAAAATTGGTTCAACGAGAAGCTGCAGACGGTTTTAGATAGGAAGAATGCAGCGCGAGTGATGATGCTGCAGCATACAACCCGTTAGAATGTGGAGCGATACAAACAGGAGCGAAGACAGCGAACTCATCTTTTCCGGGATAAAAAGCGCACGCTTCCTGGAGGAGTTGGTGTGTAAAGCAAGGGAGCAGTTATATCTTACTGAAGAAACGTGACTGTTCTACAGTAAACTCAGTAGTCGAGATTTTTCTGGATAAGTTTGGAGGTATCTTGAAGGATGAACGTGAGGTGATCGAAAGTTAGCAGCAGCACTACAATGATCACATGAATGGCGCCGAGGCGGAATATCAAGACAACAGGAGAAATGACTTCATCGAAAGGGTGGACGAGGCCTCGCGAGGCGTCAACTCCTACGATCAGTGAAGTTAAGGATGACATCAAACAGTTTTAGGACAACATGGCAGCTGGGAGCGATAGTTTCGGAGCGGAACTTATAAAAATTGACCCGGATAAGTTGGCAAATTGTCTGCACCAACTGATAGTCAGGATCCCGGAGGAGTGGAAAGAGGGAGTTATATGCCCATATGATCAAGGCAAAGATGTTACTAGACAATGTGTTAGGATATCGAGGGCGTTATCAGACTCGTTTGAAATACGCCAAACACTTCGGCTAGGCTATGGTCTATCCTGCTTCTTGTTCAACTTTGCTCTAGAAGGTGTAATGAAACGTACGGAGTTTTACATCAGGGGCACAACTTTCAATCAATTAAATTAATTTATTTGTTTCGCTATCAACGTGGACATTGTCTGAAGAACATTCCAGGCGGTTACTGAGTAACACCAGGTACATCAGGCTGAAACGTGATGCAAAAAAGGTTGGATGAATGGTGATTACGTTGAAGACTAAGTATCTGCTGGCAGGAGGAAGTAATAATCGACGGAGATGAGTGAGTGGTAGATGAGTTTGAGTACCTGGGAAAATTGGTGTCGTCGGATAACAACTGCAGCAGAGAATTTGGGGGACGTATAAAAGCCGAAAGTCGTGCTAACTATGAACTCCACAAGAGCCTAAGCTCTGGTAAACTTCACCTTCGTACTAAAAGTAACATGTACAAGACGCTGATAAGACCGGTAGTTCTCAACGAGCACGACACGTAGACAATGCTCGAGGAGAACCTGTAAGCACTTGGAGTTTTTGAACGACATTTTGGCGGTGTGATAAAGGGCGATACGGTCAAAATTTGGTCAATATCAACTTGACGTATTTCTTTCAATTTTGCATTTAAAAAACCTGAACACCCCTCATTTTGAAGGTGTGTGTGTAGAATGTTGCTCCTATTTTGATTTTGGAATTCACTCTTCAGTTGTCAAAATGCCGTCCAAGCAAGAAGAGCAGCGTATCAAAATTTTGCTCGCGCATCGCGAAAATCCGAGCTACTCGCACGCAAAGTTGGCAAAATCGCTAAAAGTTGCCAAATCAACCGTTACAAATGTAATTAAAGTGTTTGGGGAACGTTTGTCGACAGCCAGGAAGTCTGGATCGGGGGGAAATCGAAAACCGGAAGCCGCTGAGACGACAAAGAGAGTTGCCGGTAGTTTCAAGCGAAACCCTAACCTATCTCTCCGAGATGCCGCAAATAAGCTGGGTGTATCGTCTACAACCGTGCATCGAGCCAAAAAACGAGCCGGACTATCGACTTACAAGAAGGTAGTGACTCCAAATCGCGATGATAAACAAAATACGACGGCCAAAGCGCGATCCCGGAGGCTGTACACGACGATGCTGACGAAGTTTGACTGCGTGGTAATGGACGACGAAACCTACGTCAAAGCCGACTACAAGCAGCTTCCGGGACAGGAGTTTTATACGGCAAAAGGAAGGGGAAAGGTAGCAGATATTTTCAAGCACACGAAACTGTCAAAGTTCGCAAAGAAATATCTGGTTTGGCAAGCCATCTGTACCTGTGGCTTGAAAAGCAGCATTTTCATAGCTTCCGGGACTGTCAACCAAGAAATTTACGTGAAAGAGTGTTTGAATAAACGTCTGCTGCCTTTCCTGAAGAAACACGGTTGTTCCGTACTGTTTTGGCCGGATTTGGCATCTTGCCATTACGGTAAAAAGGCCATGGAGTGGTACGCCGCCAACAACGTGCAGGTGGTTCCCAAGGACAAGAACCCTCCCAACACGCCAGAGCTCCGCCCAATTGAGAAATACTGGGCTATTGTCAAGCGGAACCTAAAGAAGACCAAAAAAACTGCTAAGGACGAGCAGCAGTTCAAGGCAAACTGGCTTTCTGCGGCGAAGAAGGTGGACAAGGTGGCTGTACAAAATCTGATGGTAGGGGTCAAGCGTAAGGCCCGGCAATTCGGATTTGGAAAAGCGGAAGCCTAACTGAATATTTTTCCTGAATTTTATACTAATTGAACTTGAAAAAGAAATTTAATTTGATTTTTTAAATAAACGATTTCACCGATTTACACGCGTTTTCCCTTGACCAAATTTTGACCGTATCACCCTTTATGAAAACGGTGTATGGGGGACAAGAATGACCCACCAGCTGGCGCACTGGGTCTATACCAAACCCAGTATCCAGAAACCCGTCACAGCTGGAAGGGTACAATGTGCCGGACACGTTGTAAAGATGCCAGTCAATGGACCGATTTGAATAAGTTCTTTGGTTGTAATAAATGTAAGATGGTCTTGTGTAGTGTTATTTAAATAAAGTGTTTTAAATGTAGTTTGTGTAAATAAAGTTGACTGTAAATAGTACCTGATGGTGCCGTTTTCTTGAACCTGCTGGCATTCACGCGCTGGAAGAAACCCCGAACCAATAAGGCCACCCGAATTGCAAGAGGGGGCTCGGCCCTCAATCATTCTTACCCGAGAACCTAATCCTGGAAGGAAGAACCAGCCCCGAGGTAAACAGTCACCTTCGTTTACATACTTCTATGTACCTCACCACACCATCCTTCAGAATAATATTTTTGAACCACCAATACTTATGTCAAACTAACGTGATTGGTTGATTACGTTTGTAGACCAGTTAAGACACCTCCCATAGGTTTAGTCAAAGTTGTAGAGTTCAAACTACCTAGAACTAAGATTGAAAGAAAAAAATCAATTCGGTCTGACGAGTCGTTCTCTGAAGGCATGTCACGCGGATCTGTAACCTTTGGAGTCTTCTTCAATTAAAAAAATATCACATTATAGATTCCGCTCCATTTCTATGGTAGGTACTCTTGGTTCCTAGGTCCACATTGAGACTAGCCAAGGCTTCCAGAATAATCAGGCCCCTGGGGTTGGTAAAGCGGCTCCCTCACTCGAGCGCCCAAACGTTGAAGTCCCCCGCTATTACCACCGGATTTAGGCCAGTTAGCTAAGTTGTCATACGATCAACCATGATGGAAAACTGTTCAATCGACCATCTTGGCGGCGCGTAGCAGCTGCAGAAGAACAGTCGATTCGCATTAGCTACCACGAAGCCAACATTTGAGGTAGACACAACCGGGTACTTGCCCGTCGTCCATAATGCCGCCATATTGAACGTATCCACAACCCAGTTGCCGTTGCCGGCAGGGATGCGGTATGGGTCGGATATTATGGATATATCCAATGCCGACTCGCGAATTGTCTGACACAGCAGTAGCTGGGCGGCCTCATAATGGTTCAGGTTAAGTTGGGTTAATTGGGTTAACCTTATTCTCACCTAAGGCCTGTTTCGCCAGGTCTCTATACGCTGGGCCCTTTAGCGCTGTCATCTTCGTCAGCTCCAAGATCATTTTGCCGGTACGGGTACGGCGTATACTCCGCACATCGGCACCTAGGCCTTACCGTATGAAGGCTGCCAACTGGCTCATAAAGGGCCGCATCTTATTAAACCTTACCGGCCGTCTACAAATCTTCGATCAACCAAATCATTGCCTAGCAACAGGCTGCTCAGCTATTGGCTTCCTGGCCAACGGCAGGGGTACCTGGCCACCACCAGCTGCCAATCCAACGCTGGCTTCACGCCGCTCTTATCGCTCTCCAAGACTGGCGAACGAATGAAGCACTCGCCGAAGGTGCAGCCTGTATGCGTAATAATGTTTGCGCCATTAAGAAATGTCAGAAAAAAATCTCAATAATTTCGGTTTCGATTTTTTAAATTTAATCTATAGGAGGATGTTTGTGAGCGTCTCAGACTATGTTAATCATCGATCGAGTTTCCACTTGCTGCAATTACGGCCTCCACACGCTTCCGGAACGCACGGCAGGTTCTAATAATGTAGCCTGCATCTATTTCTCTCCAGGTTCGGATATATGTTTGTCTGAGGCTTGCTGTACTCGGGTGGCGTTTAGAACAAGCCTTCCCTGAAAAAAATAACTATACAATTACAATACAATAATATAAAATATCATGAAGTACTATTTCGAACGGTAAATCTAATTGTTCATGTGTCAGATAAATTAGAAATGCATATTGTCATTATCGGGGCTGGATGCCGGCCACGCATTCTTCGCCCTGAAACGGCAGATGTTCCTGCAACAACTTCTGAATGCGGTGCAAGGTGTGTCATGTAGCCCCATCTTGATGAAATACAACATTTAACTTCGGGCCGTACTGCTCTTTGATCCACGGAAAAACAAATTTATTTTAAATCCCGAAAGAGACCTCCGTGTTCACTTTGTCGCCTTCTGGAATGAACTCCGGGTACATTTTTTTTCCATCGGAAGCCACCAATCCAAACACCATAACGCTAGCAGGATACACGTTTTTATGCTCGCCGGCCACGTATTTAACCGGGAGAGAACTAACATAGTGATCGGTTCTGCAATTTGATACGGGCTCGACGGTAAACATGCTCTCGTTGGTGAACAGGATTACCGGATTTTTTTGCCTGAGGAAGTTCCAGATATTTCTTACATCACTCGATGTGATGCTCTCGGATACGGTTGGTAATTATGTGAGTTTTTGTCTCCGTGCCTTCGAATTTGCTTTGCAATCTTTTTCTACGATCTTCCGTGCCGTAAAGTCGCTGATCCCGCGTTCCTTCGCCCTTTTCCTCATTGATGGCAGCGATATCCCTCGGGATCCGAGCTGACCTCGGACGACCTGTGGCCACATTCGCACTTAGTTGTCCTTTCTTTACTCGGTCTAAGACCCTTTTCACGGTCCACCGGGACACTCCCACGGCGATTGAAATGTCTTTTTGCGATATTTTTGCTGTTTACAAATCACGAATACGCTGCCACTTCATCATGGTGCAACTATCAAACTAAGGAAATCGGCTTCCTTTATTCGCAGCCCACTATGATATGAATTATAGCTTACGTGCATGCAAGGAAAACCAGAGCATTGTAAGTACAGGTGAAATGGGAACCTTATTTTTACGATGGAGCAAACATTATCACGCATACGGTATATTGTTAACTCCTGCACTGTTACTCAAATTTGAAATCTGTGATAGAAAAATACTGTGCTTTTAGAGAATGTAGCATTCAAAATGCAATTATATGACATCAACTATTATTTGTGCTGTTTTCACAAGTTGGCAATTGTTGAATAATAATTTTTGATAATTGCATTGATGTTCGCAGAAATTCAACTGATGATGTAAACATATTGAAAATCTGTTGATGGATAATTGAGTAACAAGTGTTCAAAATGTTTTAATATTTCGTGACGGTCCCTTTTTTTAATTTCCATTTGACACCCCACCCTTGTCGTAAGACGTAAATGGATGTAGAAAAAAAAGGTTATGTTATGTTTTCGAGCCTCAAAAACTAATTGATAGCAATGTGTTCGGCGTAATGCCCCCTGCTACATGACGCAATAATACGCATTTTGTGTTCTTAATGACTTTATTTAGCTTTAGACATAGAATTTTGCAGGGCTGGTTGCAAGTCTCTTTTCAGGAATCGGTCCAAATCGAGTCTCAAGCGATACTAAAAAATTTCCTTGTCTTATCAATGAAAAATCACCAACACACTTTGTGAGAGGCCCCAACAGCATCCTTATTATTAGTATAAATCGGCTTTCAAGCATTTTTATAAATTAACCTGTCTTAACAAAAATGTAGTCGCCTTCTCAACAGAATGCGACTGAAATTTTGGTGTGTTGCCAAAAATTTCAATCCCATGAAAAGCCCATCCAAAATGAAAGAAATTCAACAAAAACTTCTAGCTTCTTCCTTTAATGTTATTCTGGCAACCGTACAAGCTGGGATGAAAGCGTCAAAAGCGAATTTTTTTTTGGAAATAACTTTAATGTATTCCGGCATGGCCGTAATTTGCAACATAGCAATAAAAAGTCGGGAGGTGGAGTTCTCATTGCAATCAATGCAGACTTTACTTCTCAAGAACTTAAAAGTATCAAGCACAAAGAATTTGAGCATGTCTGGGTTAAAGCACTCATTGCTGATGAAACACACATTTTTACATATGTGTTTTTCCAACCGGAACATGCCACATTTCCAACCGGAACATTCACATTTTGGCTTACACCAAATTAATCATATAAAGAATCAGCAAAATGCATTTTTAGACATCTTATTTACGAACTGCACTGAAACCTTTTGTTTGAGTACTTCATTGTCACCTTTATGGAAAAAAGAAGTATTTCACACAGCAATTGAATAATCAATCTTCGTACATAATACTCCCTTCTCCAGCGACTGGGAATTCGAGGAAGTGCTGGAATATCATAAAGCAAATTACGAAGAAGCAAAACGTAGACTATGTACAATAAATTGGCAGAACATAATAAGTATTGAAGGAAATGTCAACACTGAAGTAGGCACATTTCATTCAATTATTCAGTACCTTATTTCAGAAACTGTACCAATGAAAAGAAGAAGGCGAACTCAAAACAATAAATTACCAGTGTGGTTCAATCCACATTTGAAACATTTAAAGAACAAAAAACAAAAAGCACACAAATTATACAAAAGCAAAACTCTAGCACAAATTTGCAAAATTATTATGACATACGCAACCAACTTAACAAAGCCATTAATTCTGCACATGTAGAATATAATCGTAAAGTCGAAACTGAAGTCAAATCATGCCCCAAGAATTTCTTCAATTATGTAAAAACGAAATTGAAAAATAGCAATTTTCCCCCACGAATGCATTTTGATGGAAATGTAGGTGATAATCCTTCTGAAATCTGTAAGCTTTTTGCAAATTTGGAAATCCTCTTATTTGGTTCCGATTTTCAAATCAGGCACGAAATCAGACATCTGCAACTATCGTGGAATTGCCATTATCTCTTGCATCCCAAAACTTTTTGAATCTCTCGTAAATGAAAATATGTTTCAGCAAGAAAAAAATCAAATTTCAAGCAAACAATACGGTTTTTTCAAAGGTCGCTCAACTTTTTCTAATCTTCTTGAATTTGAAACTTTTATTTTGAATGCAATGGACAATGGCAAGCTCGTAGAAGCCCTTAGCACTGACTTCAGTAAAGCATTTGACCGAATCGACATACCATTATTACTCTTCAAATTGCAAACAATTGGAATGAAACCTGGACTGTTGAATTGGCTGCAGTTATATTTAACGCATCGCAAACAAATTGTTCGTTTCCAAAATAAACTTTCAGATCCCATCTCTGTCACCTCGAAGGTGCCCCAAGGTTCATATTTAGGCCCTGCTTTTTATTTTGTACATAAACGACATTTCCTACATAACGTTTGCATTAAAAAAAATGGACCAAAATTACCGATTTTTCATGGATTTACCTTCATCCGCACTGACAAAACTACCCATGCAGCATCAATCATAGTATGCGTCAGCAGACAAAATTTGACAGCTCTATCAGTCGAACTCTAACCGTGATGGCAAAAACAGTGAAGCAACTCCGTTCAGAAGTGTGAGCGTTCAAAGAACGGCACCCCGTCGCATCGAAAACGGACATCGTGCGGCACTTTGTGGACGCCGGATACGCCCGTTCCGGAATCTACAACATCTTGGCACTATTATACAACAATCAGAGCATCGAAAGAAAGCCCGGTTCCGGACGGCCGACGACCCTGAGCGACAAGAAGCTCCAAAGGACGCTGAAGAGGAAGACCGAGGGAAAAGTGGCTACATCGCTTGCGTGGCTTTGCCGGGAGGTCGGTTCAACCGGCCAAACGGTGAAAAAGTACCTGGCGAACATGAACATACATGTCAGGGAGCGGAAGTCACGTCCACTGGTTTCGGAGCTGCAGGCAATGACGCAGCGGAAGCAGCTGAATAAGACGGTCAACTCGATTTTCCCGGCGAATCGCGATGTGGCGGTCCATCACCACTGGTGATGGACGACGAGACCAATCTCACCCTGGATGGCAACGTCTGGCAGGGCACTTCGTATTTTACTTCCCCCACGAAGGAAGTGAGCTCCGAGGTGAAGTTCATTTCACACACCAAGTTGCCCAAAAAGGTGCTGCTGTGGCTGTCAATCAGCGAGGAGAGGATATCAAAGCCGCTCTTCTTTCGCTCCGGACTGGCCGTGAACGAGGAAATTTATAGTACGAAATGCCTGCCAGAAGTTGCGTCGTTCATCAAGAAATACCATATGGGCAAAGAAGCGATGTTCTGGCCGGATCTGGCGTCGGCCCACTACTCGAACCGATCGTTGGAGGAGATGGAGCGGCTGAATATCGATGTGATACCCAAGTCGGCGAACTTGCCCAACGTCCCCCAGTTGCGTCCCATCGAGAATTTCTGGGCCGACCTGAAGCGTTAGATCTACTTCACCAATTTTGTCGTGAAAACAGAGGAGGAATTGATAAATAAAACGACGAAAGAAGTCAAAAATATGCCTACACGCATGTTTTCGTCCGCCATGGCGAATGTTCCGGTTAACTTCCGGAAGGCCACTCGCAAGGGCGTAGAATTTTTTTTGCAAGTAAGCTTAACTAATTACCTTACATGGGAAATTTATCGAAAGCAATTATCTGTCTTAGCTTTTTTTTCTATCATCATCTGAAAAAAGTCCATTTGTTTTAATGCAAACGTTAATTACAAAAAAAAATCCAAATACTAATATATGCAGATGACATGACGCTCTTCATGGAAATAAACAATTCGAGCGACGCAGAAGAATTCCAGAACGAAATTAACTTATTCAACTCATGGTGTAGCAAATGCTTACTTCAACTTAACGTGAAAAAATGTAACTCAATAGCAGTTAGCAGAAAAATTGAAACACCTCGTACGGAAATATTTTTAGGAAACCAAAAAGTAGAAACATGGAAAGTAGTAAGGGACATAAACATTATCCTAGACTCTAAACTCACTTTTGTAGAACATTACATAACTATTATAAGTAAAGCAAATAGCATGCTGGGCTTCGTTAAGAGGTTCAGCCACAATTTTCATGATCCATACACCATTAAGTTATTATACATTACATATGTAAGGCCAATTTTGGAACACTGCAACCTAGTATGGAATTCGTACTGTGCCATACATGAAGAACGCATAGAATTCGTCCAAAAACAATTTCTTTTATATGCCCTAAGGACATTGAATTGGACTCTATTTCCACTGCCATCTTATGAAGCACGCTGCATGCTTATCAATTTACAGACACTTAAGGAACGCCGTGAATTTGCAATGCTCTTCTACATCAATGAAATTATTTCACAACGCATAAAATCAAAGGTACTACTCTAAATCATACACGGTGTTCAATAAGTTCGAATACAAGTTTGCATCATTGCGTAGGTATGCGCCATGTACATATTCTGCATTGGTATTGGTGTCAGCTTTAGCTTCATTCATACGGTACCGAATGTGCGCGGTGTTGACATTCTGTTAGTTGTTGTTTGTTTGTTACGCGCGATGAAAGAGTATCGGGACTTCGTAATTAAGCGTTTTTTGAACGGTGAGCGACCCGGCGATATATTCCGGCTGCTGAAATCGCATGGGGTCAAGCGGAACTTTGTCTACACGACCATCAGGCGATACCGGGAGACGTCCTCGACCAATGACCGTGCGAGATCCGGTCGGCCGCGTTCAGCGAGGACGCCACGGCTCATCAAGATCGTGAGGGAGCGAATTCAGCGCAAAAAGAACCGCTCAATCCGGAAAACGGCTGCAGATCTCAACGTTTCCATTGGAACCGCTCACGCCATACTCACCAAGGACCTTGGTTTCAGGCCTTACAAAAAACTTAAGGTCCATGGCGTTTCGGAGGCTACCAGCAAAAAGCGGTTGGATCGAGCTAAGAGGATCCTCTCTCGGCACGCTGGTCAGGAGTTTGTTTTTTCGGACGAGAAACTGTTCGTGCTGCAGCAGCCGCACAATGTGCAAAATGACCGGGTGTGGGCGCCATCGAGGGACAGCATTCCTGAATCCAATATAAACATCCCTCGGTTCCAAAGTGCCGCGTCGGTGATGGTTTGGGGGGCAGTATGCAAACGTGGTAAGCTACCCTTGGTGTTTATTGAAAAAAACGTCAAAATCAACGCGGCGTACTACAAAACTGAGGTTTTGGAAAAGGTTGTTGCCCCCAGTCTCCGAAGCCTCTACGGCGATGAGCACTACGTGTTCCAGCAGGACGGTGCACCAGCCCATACGGCAAATGTGGTTCAAGCCTGGTGTCGGGACAATTTAACCGACTTTCTGGACAAAACTTTGTGGCCTCCCAGCTCCCCGGACTTGAATCCTCTCGACTTTTTTGTTTGGTCCTATATGATGGCGAAGCTGAACGAATACAAGGTCAGCACTTTGGATCATTTCAAGACGGTAATTCTCAAAATCTGGGACGAAATGCCCATGCAGTCCGTGCGTGCCGCCTGCGACGCGTTCGAGAAACGTTTGAAGCTCGTTAAGGAGTACAAAGGGGGGGTCATTCCAAGAGAAATGTTGTAAACGTTCCTTGTAAACATAGCTTTCAATAACATAAATCCAAAAAAATAAAAAAACATGTTTTCATTTTTTTAACAAATTTTGAAAGTGTATCCGAACTTATTGAACACCGTGTACAGAACAAATTATGCAGGAAATAGCCCCATAAATCGAATGATGCGCCAGTATAGTTTACATTACAAAATCATTGGCATCACAATGTCTAAAGAACAAGTAAAATCTCGTCTAAAAGACAACAGAAATAATGTATAGCATGTAAGTAAAACATTGTAATCATTGCATGTAGTCTACATTACTTGACGAAATAAATAAATAAACAATATAAAAACACAAAGTGTGATTTGTGAGGGGCACCAAACGCTTTGTCAACAGTAGCATATTTTCCCATAAAGCATAGAATTTTTCTAAATCCACTACTCAATCATGATTTCCAATATTGGAACAGTTCCAGTTTGTTTTCAGGTGCTATCCCAACCAACTATTTAAAATCACGAAAGTTAATCTTACCACATAATGCAAATATCCAAACCATATAATCCTGAAGTACTCCAGAATGTGACAACATCGTTAAAACCTACATAGCATCACTTCCTGAAAGGATACTGTCGCTTCCCGCCCAGAGCTCATCAGCTGAATGGCACACGATTAAAGAAAATCCCATCAAAGATGAAAGTGCAACAGCTCATTTCCCCCTTGCTTTCTCTTCTGGAGCCCTCCCAAACCAACCCGGCTCACCACAAACTGCATCCATCGAAGATGGAATCAAACAGCGAAAAAAAAGAACACACTCTCGGACGATTGAGCGCTCCCACCAAAGCGGAAGGTAAAATAAATATTTTCCCAATCCCGATGCCGACTATCTCAGTTTCAATGCGCCTCCGGTCAGTCGTTGTCCATCGCCGGTTTGGCGCTGCTTCCACTGTCGCATATGTTTAGGAATTTCAGACCCAGGCTGCACTCAGTTCTAATCGAGTCTCAAATCGGTGCCAGCGCTCTAACGCCAGTAGTAACCCACTTCCGGTGACCAGAAATGCACTCTACCATTTTATCGGATATGGTGCTATTTGGCTGGTCGGGCAATCGGACGATTTTCATCCCACACCATTTTTAGGTGTTTTCCGATTTTTTAGCGGTCCTTGTGACCACAACCGGTGCTCGAACTTTTTTTTTCGGACAAGAAGGAATACACCGGACGATGTAAATTTGCCCCCGGGAAATCGCAAGCGAAACAGCGTCGATATATTTCTGAGAAGGACTGTTCCGTTTGTTTGCTGCTGCAACGATTCGGATGTCGGACGTCTCGGGATGAGGTTTTCAGAGAATCTGGGTGCTATTATTGGAGGTAATAAAACGTATCGAGCGTGATATTGGACAGCAGGGTTTTTTTGTCTAACTGGACGGCTTTCGCTATCTTGTCGTTGTTTTGGACAGGGGGGCGGTTGGTGAGGAAAGAATTCACTCCGGAAGAAACATTGGAAGCTACTCTAGTTAATGTTTTATGAATGGAAAGTTGTGGCGAGAACAGGAGAACAAAATGGTATTTGTGGCAATTTAAGGATCCCATGGGCGGCGATTTGTGATTATATACGACATTTTGGATCAGCTTCAGTTTTCAGGATCTAGAAACTTCGCGTCAAAAAAATTGATTACAAAAATGTCTAAACAGAATGCCTAACATTTTCCAAAATGTTTAAAACAAACATTTTAGTTCGAATTTATAGTAATTAGAATACAATTGTTTTGTAAACTATTTTTGAAATTCCCAACTAAATCTTCCCATTCATAAAATTGTAGTCAACTCCTAACCTCGAGACGTATGCGAATAATCAGCTATACGCTTCTTACTTAGTTCTAAGATTTTTTTTTTGAAATACATTTGGATCACTTACTGTATGACAGCTCGATTCGCGATCCGGTGACGAAATACGTGCGTCGAGTGCCTTTATCTGTGTGGTGTAATTAATATTCTTTATGTTTAAGGAAAGTGAGAACATCTTTTCCTTAATTTAGGTGTGCACAGCTTAATCCAGGATTGCCTAACCTTGAATTTCAATTGTTTTTATTGGAGTTGAGTGGTTCCATGTATAGTTAGCTTGCAAATGGCGGTGATAAGTTATGAATTAGTGTGCGTGTGATTTGAAGAATCCGAATTCAATGCATCGGCTATAGCGTCGGTATACATATGTGTACGCGTATTTTTTTTTTTTATTCGTAGTGTATACATAGAATGTACGAAGCAGGGTTGCCACATGCACAGATTTATCTAGATTGACACAGATTTTTTCCATTTTTTTCATACAGATATCTGTATGTAAAGATTACAGATTTTTGAGATTAACCAAGATTTTTAAGATTTTTGAGAATTGCTTGTCCACTTAAAAACCTCAAATTTATAATATGCGTACATTTTTAGATCCAATTTTTTACCAATTCTACTTTCATTGTGTTGTTTAAGGCCCATGAAGCAAAACAAAACAATTGATACCAACACCAACAACCAATAGGAAACTAGCGAATTAAAATTGGCACCTGACACCTTGCACCACGCAATACATTCTTCCGCTTTCCTGTACAAGAATCTTTGTTTTTGCTTTGATTGGCGTTGTTAATTTAATAGAATATATGAAAGGTTCTTCGATGTGAGGTAAATTTTTAGGGGCACACTCAAGTGACAGCTGACAGTTTGAAAGTCAGTTTGTGCGTGTGCCTCAAAATGATTTCTTTATAAATTTTTTGAGATAATCTTAAGTTTTTTATAGAATTTCTCAAAGATTCTATGAAAAGTTCTCAAACATTCCTTGAGATTCCTTCCTTCTGGCGATTCTATAGGCATTCTTCAGGAGTTTGTAGGCAATCCTCTAGGGATTTTTCAGGAGTTTCTTCTGGCATCTCATCGGCAGTATTTCAAAACATTCTTGTGGTGATTTTTTTGGAACTTGTACAGTTTTGTGATTCTAAAGGTGATTCTCGATGGTTATTTTTGCTATTCAAAGCATAGTTGTTTCGAACGAGATTTTTTGTTGCCTTTAATGATCTTTGGATCAGATGGAGCATCGGTAATAATGGGTTCTGACCGATCCGTCCAGAAGCTGCTGAAACGTGACTGTCCCCATTTTATAATTATCATGTTCCCATTTTATAACTACCTTTTGAAATCTACGCATACGAAAAACTGCCATTGTGCCTGGAACAGTAGATCCGTTCCGATACAATCCAAGGAATTATGGACGATACAAAGTATCTTGGAATTGAAACCTGTAAAAGTTCTGCATCCATTCACCACCAGATGGCTATCGTTCGAGTCAATTGTCAAAAGGAATTTGGAACGGTTTTCGGAGCTCGTGTTGTTTTTCTCGTTCCAAGCCAACTGCGACAACAATCAAACCACATAGCGCATTTTCTGTCAATTTTATGACAGGATGCCCATTATCAATAAAGCGAACCGTATCCTCCAGTCAGAAGTTCCGGAATTCCCGAACATGTGCAATCGGCTGAAGTCTCACCAATGGTTCTCCTTGTAAATTTATGTGAGGATGATACAAGACATGTGACGGATTTCAGAGTTTTTTTTTATATATATATATATATATCGGGGTAGCAGCAGGAGAAATGCTTAGTTCCGGAACTCTCGATAATACCAGAAAGGAGGCTTTCTTGATCTGCTGTGCTGCCTATACCGAGTTTGTTAAACAGATCACTAAGCGCTTTGATCTGAACGAATCCAGTTCTGATTACTTCATCAAGCGTTGACCCCAAGATGCTGCACACTTTGAAGGAGTTCTACTGGATCAGATCTTTTTTGAAAGTGGTGATGAACAGGCCATAGAAAATGAGTTTCGTGAGCTGAGGACGGTAATCATCGGCAAGGAAATTGAGGTGGAAGAATCGGATGACTTGAAAACTTGTTGGAGAAAACTGCTGTGTTTCAAACGAGCAGGTGGGAAGAACGCTTTTCACTTGCTAAGAAAGTTCATTGCAAACTTTCTACTAATTCCTGTACTACTAGTTTCCTTTAGAAAGAATATCCATTTTGCTGTAGTGTGATATAGGGAAACCGATAAATACACTTAAGCCCTATTGAAAAGACCGTTTTGTATCGGTCAATCACAATAAATGTGTTCTGATGAGTATATATCAGTTTTAGTTTGCATTCAACTCAATAGCAATTATAAAAAAGAAGTGCATAAGCAGGCATCTGAAAAGTTTCTATTCTACTTTTACATCACAACGTTTAAAGCTAAGATTTTTGCCAAGATTTTCTGCTGTAAAACACAGATAAACAAGATTTTTTTGGCAAAATTTAAAGATGGGAACGAAAAATAATGTGGCAACCCTGGTACGAAGCCGGAAGACAAGAGAGAGAGAGAGAGAGAGAGAGAGAGAGAGAGAGAGAGAGAGAAATGTACTATTCCTCGTGCACACAAAAAAGAAATATTGTTTTATTAAAAGTTTTGCCCTATTATTAATTACAAAAAGTAAAATTTTCTATTATGAAAGCTATGCGTTTGATTTAAAAGTGTATTTTTCAGGTTCTGTCAGTAAATTTAAAAGTGTTTTCTATTACGACGAAAATTGTAGAACTATCAAATCCACCAAAACAAAGCTAGTCGTAGTCTTCGTCGCTTGGATTTTTTCACTTTTCTTGTCCGCATCCACGTGTTGCTCCTGTCCGCTTCCGTACACGTTTTGCAAAAATATTCTCGTTTTCGGCTGTGAATTATTTTCGAAGTGAATTTTGAGAAATTGAGTATTTTCCATCAATCCCATTCTTAAATTCTATCGTCCAGAATAGAAACGAAGTCTCGACTCGGTCATTTTTTTATTCACAGCTACCTACATGTTAACCCTATACGATTCAATAAAGATTTGTTTCCAAAACGAGAAAAATGTTTTATTAATTATACCTGACTTTTAAATTAACTGATTTTCAAACAAATAGCTTTCTCTTTAAAAATTTAAAGATTGGTCTCTTTTTATGTAAAAAAATTATTAACTTTATTTATTTCAATCCAAACAGAATACTTTTACTTTAACTGCACGACACTTTCTGATTGAAAGTTCATTTAAGAATTAAAATAATTTGTTTTCATTTTTAGCGATTCCACGGTTTTGATTTGACTGTTCCTCAATTCGTTTTGAAAATATCAACTTTTAAATGTACGGAGCAAAAACAATTAAAATTGACGGTTTGAAGGTTTTTGTTTTGAAAGCTAACCGCTTCCAACGAAAAAGAACCAACGCAACTTTTCAATTTTAGCAATGGTTTTTTTTTTAATTTTAATAATCATTATTCTTTGTATGTGGTAGGGACGGCAATAAGCGTTATTGCTGATGCAATTGACAAGTGTATGTGTACAAATGCAAAAAAAAAAAAACTAGAGGTGGGTTATAAAGGGCGAACACGAAATTATTGCGACACATTCAACAGGGTATAACTTTTTTACCATTGGGTAAAAATCAACCAAATTTTGCACACTTTCTCATTGATGTGTATTGTTTACATGCTGTCAAACTCGAAGTCCTGTTTTTCGATTCAACGAAAATGGAGGTGAACCAACGCGAGTCGAGAGAACAAATTCTTTCCAAACACCTGGAATTTCCTGACCTGTCGCACCGGCAGTTGGGAAAAATGTTGAACATTCACCATTCAACCGTCTACAGAGTGTTGAAGCGGTTCCAGGAGCGGTTGACGTTGGACCACGGCAAAGGAGCTGGAAGAAAACCGGGACCGGAGAACAAAAAGACGGAGGGAAAGGCGAAGCGGATGATTAAAGCAAATCCCAACGTCTCAAGCCGTGATTTGGCTAAAAAGATCGGCATGTCGCAGAGCTACGTACAGAATGCAAAGAAGAGAGCTGGACTACATACATACAAGGTACAGAACTTCCCAAACCGCAATGAGCGGCAACAATCGACGGCTAAAACTCGGGCATGGAAGCTCTACGAGAAGATGCTGACAAAATATGGCTGCTGTGTGATGGACGACGAAACGTATATAAAAGCCGATTTTAAGCAAATTCCGGGGTTGGAGTTTTTCATCGGCAAGAGCAAGTTCTATGTGGACGACAAATTTAAGAAGAAGAAAATGTCGAAGTTCGCCTCCAAATATCTCATTTGCCAGGCCATCTGCTCTTGCGGACTGAGGAGTGAGCCTTTCGTGACAAAGGGCACAGTAAATGGCGAGATCTACAAATCTGAGTGCCTCGAGAAGCGCCTTTTGCCGTTCTTGCAGCAGCACGACGAAGCTCCGCTATTTTGGCCAGATTTGGCATCATGCCACCATGGTATGAGGCCAATTCTGTCCATTTTGTTCCAAAGGACATGAATCCGCCAAACTGTCCGGAACTGCGCCCGGTGGAGCATTACTGGGCAATGATGAAGCGGGAACTTCGGAAGAGCAAGAAGACAGTCAAAGACGAGAAGGACATGTTAAGAAAATGGAAAAAAAACTGAGAAACTGGTACCGGATGACACTGTAAAGACTTTGATGGAGGGAATCAAGCGAAAATGCGTTCAATTTTACACTCAAGGCTCCATCGATTAACTTTTCTTTTGATTTTTGAAGTAAATATATGAATAAAACTACCCTAAAATTTTGGTTTGATTCTAAACATTATAAGAAAATTGGCATGACATTTTCGGTGTCACAATAATTTCGTGTTCGCCCTTTATCAGGGATATAACCGTGAAGTTCACGTAGGACCGCGTTGGTGTATATTAATAATGGAATCATCTTATCATTTATACATATCATAACTCATATGGTTGGTTAATACTAAAATGTTTTTATTTTTTTTTATTATTTTGCCTTGATATTAAGTTTTCTACATACTGAGTCATTGCTTACGTTATTCAGTTCGGGTTTTATGAAAAATCTCTGTCGAATGTACCACTTTCGACAAACTCTTTGATTGTAAAATTTAATTCGTCGTCCTGAAAAGGACAGTGGTTATGACACGCGCTAGAAATTAATTTATGTATTCGGTTGTGAGGATAGATTTATTAAATGGATACAATCGTATTTAATAAATCGGCTACAAGTAGTCAGTTTTAATGAGAAAAAGTCACACCCTTTTCATGTATTATCTGGAGTTCCCCAAGGCTCGCATCTAGGACCTCTACTCTTTATTTTGTTTGTCAATGATATTTCTTACATTTTTAAGCAGGTCAGAATTCTCATCTATGCAGACGACATGAAACTATTTATGGAAATTAAGAATGACCAAGATCATGTAACTTATATAAACGAAATATTATTATTTGACATATGTTGCAAAAAAAGATTACCAGAAATAAACGTTAAGAAATGTAACTTAATTACTCTCAGTAGAAAACGAAATACACCACATTTTACTATAACCCACCAGGATAATACTATAAAATGGTTCCCACAATTTTTTGCAAATACTAAATTGAGGTAAGAAAATACCAAAATAGTACCTCTCAGGTATTCTCAGGTATCCTGAATAACAAGTTTTGTTATTGGAGAGATATTTTGCTTGCAATTCTTAAGGTATTTTGTTTAGGTATTTTATCTCATAATCTGAGCTTTTTAATACTAAGACCAGTTATCAAGATCAAAATGTAATCCCTGCTGCACGTAAGTGCATTAAGATTCAAAGATTAATATGACTCAATTGTATGTGCGATTGGATCTATTATTTATTCCTAATCTCAAACCCAAAATAATAAATACTGACACTCTCAAAGTAACGTTCGGCATACCAAATTTGCGAGAGCTTCTATAGACTGTTCCAGAAAGTATAAGCACACTTTCAAAATAACAAAAAAGTCATGTTTTTTTTAGTTTTAATAATTTTATTTGGCAAATCAAATTTGTATATGTGTTTTATATGATAGTTTACTCTCGTTTAATCAAAATATTTTATCATAGCCAAGACTTCTTACTTTTCCTCGAACATGACCCATTAGCTTCTGCACAGTGGTACTTCCTACCATTTTGACCACTTTTGGCCAATCTTTTTTAAATTTTTGGATGTCGTCCGCTGGTTTTATGAATTTTCGAAGCTTTGCTTTGGTTAAAGCCCAAAAAGTCTCGATTGGCCGTGCCTCCGGGCAGTTCGGCGGATTCATGTCTTTCGGCACGAAACATACATTTTGACTTTTGTACCATTCTAAAGTGTCCTTTGCGTAATGACATGACGCCAAATCAGGCCAAAACACTACTTGACCTTCGAGCTGCCTGATCATCGGCAATAATCGCTTCTGGAGACATTCCTTAACGTATATCTGAGTGTCCATCGTCTTCGTTGTGATATACGGACTAGATGTTTTATCACACTTGCATATTGCCTGCGAAACCATAACCTTCTTACCGAATTTTTCGGTAAAAATTGCCTTCTCCGTTTTGGGGATGTCTTTGTCTTCGCTTACAGTATAGAATTGTGGTCCGGAAGCGTTTGGTAATCTAGTTTCACATACGTTTCATCGTCCATTTTTATAAGTACACCCAGAATTTCTACACAATAACGAATCGGAGAGTGTGCGGGCCCGTGGTTTCACCTGTTTTGGATCCCTTTTGGGTTTTTTTTCTGCTTCTGGTATGTTTTTAGTCCAAGTCTTTCTTTGGCACGCATGACGTTACTCGACGAGGTCCCTAGTTTTTTCGCAACATCCCGAACGGAAGTCAATGGTTTTCGCTTGTAGGCATCCCTGATCTTTTTATCGATATCCGGACTTACAGGACCGGATTTCCGACCACTCTTCGGCGCATCTTCAAACGTACACTGTTCTATATATTTTCGAATCGTAGATCGTACCGCTCCGACGCTTACACCCTCTTCCTTAGCCAATTTTCTCAAGGAGAGTCCGCTCACAGTGCACCATTTGTGCACGATACTTTTTCGTTGTTCCGGAGTAAGACCGCGCATTTTGATAGGTAACACAAAACTGAGCACTTTTTTGATGCTATGTTATTCAGAAATGTAAGAAACAAAAGGACGCAGCCAAAACATGTTGAAATATTTCATTATATTCAAAGTGACCGTTAAAATAAGGTGTGCTTATACCTTCTGGAACAGTCCTTAGAATATATTTAGTAACCTCAAACCTAAGTCCGCAAAGCATTAAAAAATAGCCACTTGGGGATTTGAAAGCTTTACATTTAAATGATCCTTGTCCTTGGTATTGTAACAATTATTTTTAACGCAGTCAGTTCCACGTGCCACGAAGGTACATGTTCAAATTCGTTGTCTACCGTAATGGATTACAAACCGATTTCTTCATATTGCATAATATGCGCAACAGGTCGAATTTCGTTACTCTTAAAACTAATGCGCGAAAGTTAAAGGTGCGGTCTTGAAGAAGTAAAATTTGAGGTATATGAAATGTTTTCAAATTCAACTTTTTTAGTGATACACGGTTACGCAGCGTTACACAAGATGTTCAATTGCAAATAATATTCATTAATCCAAACATGGTGACAACTTCTAGCAATATATTTTGACGAAAGTCAACGACCGGGTTTTGGACTACTATATTTTAAATATTCTCAAGCATTTGGACATGAAGGGATTTCCTCTGTTTAGTACATGTCGAGTTAGAAGGGAATTAAATGAACCATACTGTATATGATTGAGCTCATATTCACCACTACATACCATGGCCTTGAAGAACATTATTTTAAATTAAATTTGATAACTGCACCCTGAATTTTTCTGACGGTAACTAGAACTAGACACTTGTGATTAAAACAGGCATCAAGAAGCATTTGTATTTGCTTTAACTGTACCAGTTCTGATTGTTACGTCCTGTCACGTAAGTCATTTTTTCGAGTTTTTGTGGTCTTGTAAATTTAAGAACAGACGCATTTTTCTGTCCAAAGGCTGATCCTTTTATGTGCATCCGATACAGCAGCACATTTTCACTACACCTTTTGGTTTTCACTACTCCTTTTAGAAAACTTTTCAGTTATCTTATTACCTTATATCAGTGCAACGCAAGCAACGATAAACATAGTATAGATTGTGTTCGAAAAAAAAATGCAACAGACAAAAATGAAAAAAAATCTAAAATATTTTCGATACTCTCAGGGAATAAATGAAAAATATTTGCTTTGTTTTTGCAAAGCTAGTTTATTCATCCTCCTCTTCTATGCTAAATGCCCGCACCTTGGACTAAACGCTACCTAGCAAATCCTGTGCAACAATTGCGCCATCTTTCTTACACACTTTCATCCAATCTTTCTTCAAATCCTTGTCGTTTTTGAAGACCTTCCCTGTTTTCCGGAGCTTGCTCTTCATAATCGCCCAGAATTTTTCTATTGAGCGAAGTTCTGGCGAGTTTGGCGGATTGGCCTCCCTCGGCACAAAAACAAATGGCTAGCTTCGTACCACTCCATCACCGGTTTCGCGTAATGACACGATGCCCGATCCGGCCAAAACAGAGTGTCACCTTCGTGAGATCGAAGGAAGAGCAGCAGGCGCTTTTGGAGGAGTTCTTCTCTATATATTTGGCCGTTGATGGTACCGGTCGTTATGTACGGCTTGCTGAATTTACCGCATCCACAGATCGCCTACCACACCAAGTGCTTCTTGGCAAATATGTCAACCTTCTTCCTCCGGAACTTCTCCGGAACATCCAGGCGGGACTTGCCGACGAAAAATTTCAGGCCGGAGATCTGCTAGGCGTCCGCTTTAATGTACGACTCGTCGTCCATTACGATGCATTTCGGCTGCTCCAACTACTCACAGTACAGCTATCTGTCGCAGGATTTGGCAACCGTATTCTGTTGATCGGTTCGGTTAGCCGCCTTCCGTACCTTGAAGACATGAAGCCCGACCAGCTTCATTGTCTGCTGGATGAACCAGACGGCAAAATCGACCTTCTTGGCTTCGTCCCGAATCGAGTGATTCGGATTGCACTTGAAGTAATACCCTCACCTTCCTTACGTTTCCGGGGTTCGGTTTTCATCGCTTTTCTTCCGCTGCCAGGTCACTGCTGGGTCGTCTGGGTCACATTGAACGATTTTACCACACGGGACACGGTCGAGTTGTCGATTCTCAACTGTTTCGCGATCCACCTGTGGGACTAGCCTGGATTTTCCACGACCGTGCCCATAATTTTTTTTTTCAAAGCACTTCTTGCTTGGACGCCATCTAGATAATAACTTGACAGATTGTGGCGAAATTTGGCATATGTATACATTACACTCTAAACTAGTGCTAAATTTAACTTAAGATTTTATCAATTTTGACTCATGCAATAACAAGTTGTACACAAAAGAAAGGGTTGCAGTTTTTCGAGTAAAGGGTGTTCCGATCAAAATTTGGTCAAACAGTAATGTGTGTCAGTCGATCAAAGTTTTTATTAATACGTCAAATTATTTTTCTTTTTCAAGTAAATACAGAGTACAGGAGAAATATTCAGCTAAACTTCCTTTTTACCGAATGCGAATTGCCGGGTCTTTCGTTTAACACCTGCCATAAGATTTTGTACAGTCTCCTTGTCCACTTTATTCGCCGCAGAACGCCAGTTTGCCTTCGAACTGTTTCTCGCTCACAACAGCTTTTTTAGTCTTCTTAAGGTTCCGCTTGACGATGGCCCAATATTGTTCGATTGGGCGGAGCTTTGGCGTGTTGGGAGGGTTCTTGTCCTTGGGCACCACTTGAACGTTGTTGGCAGCATACCAAAAAAAAATAAATTTTTAATTGTGGACTCCATGGCCTTTTTTCCGTAATGGCAAGATGCCAAATCCGGCCAAAATAGAACGGAACAATTGTGTCGCTTCAGGAAAGGCATTAGACGTTTTTGTAGGTACTCGCTCAGATAAATTTCCTGGTTGACGGTTCCGGTCGCAATGTAAACGTTGCTCTTCAAGCAACAGGCACAGATGGCCTGCCACACCAGATATTTCTTCGCGAACTTTGACAGTTTAATGTACTTGAAAATATCTGCCACCTTTTCCCGTCCAGTTCATGTCCAGGAAGCTTTTTACAGTCTGCCTTGACGTAAGTTTCATCGTCCTGTACCACGCAACCAAACTTCGTCAGCATCGTCGCGTATAATTTTCGCGATCGTGCTTTGGCCGACGTGTTTTGTTTATCGTCGCGATTTGGAGTCACCACTTTCTTGTATGTCGACAGTCCAGCTCGTTTTTTAGCTCTATCAACGGTTGAAGGCGCCACACCCAGCTTCTTTGCGACATCTCGGACGGAGAGGTTGGGTTCCGCTCGAAATAGCAGGCAACTCTTTTTGTCGTCGCTGTGGCCTCTGGCTTTCGATTTCCCCCCGATCCAGCTTTCCTGGCTGTCAACAAACGTTCACCGAAAACTTTCAATTCGTTGGAAACAGTTGATTTAGCCACATTCAACAATTTCGCCAACTTGGCGTGAGAGTAGTTTGGATTTTCGCCATGCACATGCAAAATTTTGATGCGTTGCTTCTCTTCCTTCGACGACATTTTGATAACTGAAGTACTAATCTCAAAATCAAAACAGAGGCATGATGCTACACGCACACATCTTCAAAATGAGGGGTGTGCAAAAATGTTTAATGCACGATGAAAAGAAATGCGTCAAGTTTAAGTCGACCAAATTTTAATCGAAACCCCCTTTTACAATCCGAGTACAATTAACCGAAAGTGGTTTTTATGTCACTTTTATATTGTAGCGTTTTGAAAAATAATTATCACTCTCATTCAGATTTTAAGGTAATGTCTCTGTTATTGGTTGTCTCCTTCGTCTTGGCGTTATGGTAAACAAAGAATTCCATGGATTTACATACAAAAATCTTTGAGAGGATCGTTTTCTCACTGTATAGCTCGTTTTTCACTAATTTATATTGCCGTTTTTTTAGCAGTTTTTTTTAGGTAGAGCAGTCCTACAATAAGAAGATTTTTTTTACTATTCATAACAAAAACTACTTACCCTTAAATAGTAAGTTTCATTTCATTCGCCTCAGTTAGAATACAAACAAAAACTTATTACCGACAGAGCCGTGTGCGTCTGATAGGGGTTTCTTATCTGACAGTTCCTGACCAAATTGTTTAGGATCGTTAGTAAAAATTTTCATTCAGAACTGTCATTTTTCATCGAAGAAGGTTAGATTGATTTCAGATTGCTCTGTTTTGCGTTGATCAAAATGTGAAGATGGCAAAAACATATAGGTATGATCATATTCAGCTATGGTTGTCAGTGAAGCGTTTGATCGTTCACTCGAGCGTTTGTTTGATGCAAAGCAAGTATTTAACAAGTTACACAACATAGTATCAGCGGCTGGATAGTCAAGAATATATTTTTTGGCTCAAGAAGTACTAGCACACCGGTCCCAACCTCGGTCCCAATATTAATAATTCGCCCCTAATAACGTTACTCGCACCAACACACCCTCAAATATTCTGTCAAAATAACATAGCGAATCAAAACAAAGCCAAAGATATTAGTACCGAAAGGTACTGAAAAGCGCAAGAGTGTATAACAAGGTGCAGACTGCAAGGTATACTTCGGACCTAGGGGCTCTACAACAGTGAACCAATTTAAAATTGCTATTTACATATTGATTTTCGATATTATGGCACTAGGAATACGACGATAAATGGTAGTGTATTGGTGAAATCATCGATAAATTTTTAATTGGAGTTGGTGACGAATTCGTGTTGGTTGGTAAGACATTTAGTATGGGCGAGATGCAAACATACAGGATTATGTGTGAGATTTGAGAGCTAAGGGTCGAAAGATCTTCTAATTTTATGAAATTCGATCCATTGATAACCTGAACGGGGTTGAATCACGGGCGTAATTTTGGAACCAATCGACACTGATCACTAAACGACGCGAATACTTAGCGAAAACCCGATTTTATTTGACACAGTCCTAAAAACCTTTATTGCATGTGACTAACTTTATATATTTGACTACAAAACTGGTGCACAAAGTTGCGTATCATTTGCTTATTGCGATTTAGAAGGAGATGGATTCAGTAGCTAGAATTCAATTTTGAACTAACTCGTTAAAGTGAACTAAACCTTACATAGATCGGGCACCGAAATGCATACTTCAATTATTATTATACATCTAATTCATTAATATCTTAGGCACAAAAAAATCACTTAGCTTGATCATATGCGACATCTCCGTCAATATCGTCCTCCATGGCCGATGGGAATTGACAGTCGATGTTGGCCTCTTGAAGATTCCAGATGCGGTAGGTATCGTCACTACACGCACCACGCCGCCTTGACCACGGTGAAGCTGTATGACGTGGGCCAATGGCCAGCGAATCGATGGAAGCTGCTGATCTTGAAGTACGACTACTTGGCCAACCTTGTTGTCGACTTTTCGTGGATTGATAGTAGTCAGCTGTTGAAGATCCTTAAGGTTTTCGGATGTCCATCGGTACCAGAAATTTTGTACCTTTTGCTGAGCGACTTGGTACTTGTCCAGGCGGTCGACAGGGAAATCTCGCAAGTCCAGCTCCGGAAGAGATTGTTAACTTGAGCCCACCAAGAAATTTCCCGGGGTAAGGGCTTCAAGGTCATTGGGGTCATCCGATAAAGCGACCAACTGGCGCGAGTTCATGTACCCTTCGATCTGCACTAACACTGTTTCCAGATCTCTTGCAGCAACAGGCTAGTTCCAATTTGGCGAATGAGGTGCCTTTTAGCCACTTTAACGGCAGCCTCCCAGAGGCCGTCGAAGTTGGGGGCACGCGGGGGCATCATGTGCCAATTGATTCCATTCGTTGCGAGACTGTTAGTGATACGAGCATGTTCGGTTCGGTTGTAGAGCATTTGGTAGAGAGCATGACGTTCGTGTTTAGCTCCCGCGAAGTTCGTGGCATTATCCGAGTATACGTGTTCGGGTTACCCACGGCGCGCAATGAATCTGCGCAAAGCTGAGAGAAAGGATGGTGTAGACAAATCCCCGACCAATTCAATATGAACAGCCTTAGAGCTGAAGCATATGAACAGTGCTATAAAGGCTTTGGTGGGAGTTCAGCGGCGAATTTTAGACTTTATAAACACCGGGTCACAGTAATCTATTTCGGTTGAAGAGAATGGGCGGTTTAGGGTGATCCGGGCAGATGTAATTTGTCCTACAGGTAGTTTGATTGAACGAGGATTGGCACGAGTACAACGGTGGCAATTCCAAATTGTACTCCGTACAGCCCTTCTGCCATTGGTTGGCCATAAGTCATTACGCAAAACGGCCAGTGTGTGCGATATATAGTACCACCGTGAAATAGTTTGCGATGATAGGATGTCAGGAGAAACCGAGTAAAACGGTGAACTCCAGGTAGCAAAATAGGATTTTCTGTCTCATAGGGTGGACCGGAGAGTCTCAGCTGACTACCGACTCGAATTATTCTGAAGGAATCCACGAATGGGTTCAATAGTTTCAGTGCGGATCATTTTGATAGCACTCAGATTGAAACATCTTGATGAGGGCAACTTTTGAGTCCTACATCTCTTTGGTGGATAAAAAGTCGGAGTTCTCCCTTTGTTTTTTACGAGCATCGTTAACGAATCTAAAGCAATAGGCAATCGTTCGTACTAGACGGTGGTATGGAGAAAATCGGTTGATTGTTGTGTTAGGTGGTGGTAGAGTTCGAAGAGCCAAGCTGTGTACCTTCCGTTCAAGCAGCTCTTCGGTATCGACGGTCGCCGTAACAAGCTTTTGTTCAGATCAAGAATCCTCTCCCTCCCACAACCAATCAGGTCCATATCTCCAAAATTCGCTCGTTGTGAACTGCTCCACTGCCATTCCACGGGAAACGATATCAGCAACCTATCCGGATACGTGGCGCCATTTCGATCTATGAGTCAAGATTTGGATATCCGCCACATGGTTTGAAACAAAAGTCCTTCATGTTTGAGGTGGAGAACGAAGCCAGTGTAGAACCACCATCGAATCCGACTAATACCACACGGAATCAGCTTCAATTTTCAGAGCAGCACGAACCTTTGATGTCAATTAAGCGGCGATCTGTCCTGCACATTATTCAAGCCGAGGAATACTTCGTTTTTTTCAGCGGGCCTACCCTCGTCTTCGAAATGAGCAATTCGATCTTCACGTCTCCATTGATCCCAACAGTGCGCACATAAACGCATGCCCCATATGCGACATCGGATGCATCTGCATAGCAGTGCAGTTGCACATCCCCTTCCTCGAATGCATATCGAACTATTCGGAGATTGGCTAGACAAGGCAATTCGTTGACAAAACTCGTCCACTTGGTTTGGATATCGATAGGTACCTCCTCATCCCATTCCAAGGAGGGCATCCATAACTGCTGCATCAATATTTTGGCTCGGATTACTATTGGTGCAATCAAGCCAAGTGGGTCATACAAACGCGAAATCTCTGACAGAATTTAGCGCTTTGTCACGACCCCATCCTTCATTTTCACATTAATATCGAATCGGAACTGGTCGGTCAACGGCTCCCAACTGAGTCCCAAAATTTTTATCGTCTCATCGGGATCGAACGTTCGCTTTGATTGAGTGGCTAAATCCTCTTCGGGAACTCCTTCTAGGACCTCTTGGAAATTGGACCACCATTTTCTCAGCCAAAAGCCTCGACGATTGAGTAGCTCCGTCATCTCTTGCCGTAATTGGATCGCTGATTCGATGGTGTTCTCTCTCCGAATGAAGTCTTCCATATAGAAATCTTGCATTAGGGCCTCTGCAGCGCGGGGGAACGAATCTCCATCGTCTTCAGCAAGTTGGTGAGGCGTTCGTGTAGCCAAAAACGATGAAGGAGCCAATCCATACGTTACTGTGGTGAGAACGTCTTTGGCGATAGGGTGATCTTAACCGAAACGAAAGAGCACGCATTGGAGGAACAGTTCATCAGAATGCATACTAATCATGCGATACATCTTTTCGATATCTGCGAGCAAGACTTTCTTGTGTTTGCGGAACCGAAGAACAATGATGTACAGCTCGTCCTGGATAACGGGGCCGACCAAAAGTGCATCATTTAGGGAATATCCAGAGCTGGTTTTCGCCGATGCATCAATACGCCACGAACCTTTGTGGTAGTACTCGATTCCTTCACCACTGGGTGATGGGGGAGGAAGCACACTGTAGGGGGTAATTCTTCCCTGTTACTTCTGGAAAGGCTGATGATTTCTGCCATGAATTCGTGGTTTCTTTTAGGACCTCATTCCGATCCAGCTTCCTTTCCAGACCTCCCAACCATCGCAGGGCATTGGAGTAAGAATCGCCTAGCATTTGGGAAAATCCTTCCTTCTTGGGGTATTTGTTTATACATCGACCAGTGTGATCCCTGGATACTGTTTTCTTGGAGAAATCCTCACAGTACTCCTCCGTAGGGGAACGGACCTTCGTGATCACCTCCTCAATTTGGCAAAATTTCTCAATACTCCTGTCAAGCGATTCTAAAGCATGAGCATGAGCATGATTGACCACCCGAGGTTGCTACTCCGTTATTGCCAGATCAGCTGTTGTTACACAAAGAACCAAAAGATGATGCTTGGGACCAGCATGCATCCTCAATGTGTAAACAATGGTGATCCCAAACCAAGGCAATACCGGCGCTGGCCTCGCCCGAATGCAGGTCAAGTAGGGAATGGGTAGCAATATGTTGACGTGATACTCGCTTTATTGGAAGCCGAGAACACCTCTGCACTCCCACGAGAAATCACTGGGATGTTGGATAAAATGGTTGGGTTTGCAGCGGGATCCGTTTTGGTAAACGGTGCGCTGAATTCAACTGACGTCGGCAGCGAATAAGATATTAAGCTATGTTCCCGATTTATTCTCTGTACAGAGATGCACATTAAAGTTATTCAAATTTTGGCAATTCAAATTTTAAACCAACAGTAAGGATGCTGTTGGGGGCACTCACAAGTGTGGGTGGTTTATTTCACCACAATACAAGAATATGTTAAGACTTCGAGTTTGAGGACCGATTTAAACCAACAGTAAGGATGCTGTTGGGGCCACTCACAAGTGTGGGTAGTTTATTTCAATGAAATACAAGAATATGTTGAGATATCCAATTTGACGACCGATTTAAACCAACAGCAAGGATGCTGTTGAGGCCACTCACAAGTGTAGATTGTTTATTTCTCCAGAATACAAATGGTTTATTTCAATGGTGTAACCGTCCTGTTACAATAAGCGAAATGCGATGTTTTTTTTTAATGTGCACCATCGAGCATTCAAGTAAACATACCAAACAGTAGCGGTGAAACTCACTGGGCAGACATCATGGCCATGCTTAACGGTCGAAGGCTGCAAAAGCCGCGCAAAGCCATGGAAAAATGGTGACACAAAGTCACGGGTGACCAGCTGAAGGGTTCTTGGATGCTCGGTGAACAGGGATCGTTCACTTAGTTACAGGCGAGCGTGTAGACCAGAAGTGTTCAGTTTTGCGGAATTATACGTTTGAAGCTACGCCGAGTTTGGACCTTTTTTGTCCGTTTATTGGAATCACTTTTTTGGTTGGCGAGTCAAGGACCGCCAGTGCACGCTACGGTGGAGGAGGCTTTTTAGTCACCAACACCTAATAGCAAAGGACCACATTCCTCTGGCTTCGGGCCATAAGTGTGAAAGAGGATATCCATCTCTGGCAAAGGCCCTAAATATCAAGGAGAGAGTCCCTCCCGGTTCGACAGAGGGCGGCCTTGCCGTCGTCGACCGGCTACGTCAGGAGGAAGCGCCTGTGCATCAGAACCGGCTCCGCAACCGCTATCCCAGCCCGTCACCAAATCACCGTCTCGGTCGAAGTGAGCGAACCAACCGCCATCGCACTACAGCCTACGAACGGTAGACGCGCCAGTCTGACCGCCATCGCGCTGTAACCAACGGTACACCAGCCGGTAGTTCCACCACCATCTTGCCGAAGGTTGGCATTTGTTCGTCCGCCATCGCCGGAATCTTTCTGGCACCTTATCGCGAGCGCTCGCGAGACTGTAGTCGTCGTAGTCACCGTCGTCTTCGTAGTTTTGAAGGTACGTCCTATGTCCAACCACACGAAAAACAGCAGATAGAATACAGTGTATGAGTTTATCCGTTCTGTGTAGTTTATTTATTTGAAAGCTTGAGTGCCCTTTAGTCCGCGAAGCCCCTCCAGTTTGCCCAGTAGTGCGCCGACCCTGTGACCCAGTTCCAAGAGTCTCGTGCTGCTGAGTTGTTGTCGGGTGAAACATTAGTTTCAATGGAATACAAGAATACGTTAAAACATCTAGTTTGAGGACGATTTAAACACAGAGGAAGGATGGTGGTGGGGCCACTCACAGGGGGGGGGTGGTAAAAAAAAAAATTCTTTTGTTAACCAGCAGTAACACCAAGAAAAAAGAAATGGGGGGGGTACCTAGAATCACCCTCCCTAAAACCCTGAAGCAGATAAAAATAAAAATAAAAAATTTAAAATATCATAGAAGACAAAAATGCTATTAAAACAAATTTCCAAATTGAATGATGTACATGTTATTTTAAGAAACAATCAAATTAGTTGACCATGTAAAAAGCAGCTACAGTAAATCAATACGAGAACATAATATGCGTATTTACAAAACATATCTGACATCCACCGGATTGCTACTGAAAAAATATAATTAGATATGTACTAACATCTTACTAGTCCTGGAAAAGCTAAAACAGAAAATATCACTCCAAATATCAAAAATATAATTTCAATGGAAGATAATTGTATTTTATAAGACATGTTGTTAAAACATGTCTTTATACTGTTCTAGTTACATTTCTATGATAGCAATTGGAGCGACTTCGAAGAGCCCAGTGTGATGGTTTCTGAAATAAATGGCTTATCTAATTCTAATACCACTAAACACAATATTAAAATATAATCCTATACTGCCTATAAGCGCATGCCAGTCTTTTAAGTATATAGTAATTAATGTTCAGAAGTGCAAATTCAAAGTAAATGTTATGCTGAAATGCTGAAAACCAAATTCAGCCTTTTATCCATGTCATGTTGCTCCAGGCTCCTGAGATAAATGGTTTTGGAATGATGAAAGATGATTCCAAAGCCTGCTGAAATTATTAATTGATTTGAGAATGGAAAATTATATGATATGATTTACAGGTCACAATGGCTAATGAAAGAATGGACAACATTGCCCAGGCTACGCAAACCAGCGTCTCCATGTTTCAGCTGGCAGTCTTTTGTGATCATATGACTCGTGGTGGCGTGAGGTAGGAACTTGTGAGGACCAGAGGTCGGTCGCACCCTCCTTCGAAGTTGTCAACTCACCATTTGAAGCCCGGGAGTGATTGCGCGGTTCTTGTCCGAATCCTGTCAAGCGATTCTAGAGTAGAAATATGACACAGCGGAGGGTGAGAATTTGAAACACACGATGCTTTTCTCGACACCAGCCATCCGAACACGCTTTCCACTAGAAATGGTGACGATTTGCCCAAATTTATCCGGCCACCCTTTGGGAAGGTGTAGAAGTGTTCAGCGCCTATAATCAAGCAATAACTTTTAAAAAGAGTATTCACTAAACTATGTATTCAGTACCAAATCTAAACTAGAATTAATTAACTCAATCCCCTAACAACCGGTGGGGAGAATAGCGCATAACTCTATAACGTTCATTCTCCTGACTAGCTTTGCGGCGTACGGACGCGTATTATTTCCTTAAAATAAATAAGATGGTGAGCAAGCGGTGTTCCAACGTTGAGCCAAACCGTGAAAATCACGACAACAGGGTTGATGTTGCCGGACTTTAAAATGGAAACCACAGATGCAGTTTTCCAAGCCCTCGGGAAGGTTCTTTCACGAAGTGATTTGTTGAACAATTTTGCAGAAACATTGGTGAATCCCGTCCGTTCGGATCCAAGTCAAGGTCTTCGATGTCTGTCAAAACTACATTCGATAAGAACTGAACGAAAGAATGGTCAATGTTATGCGACGAAATATGGGCGAAACAGTCGTGACGTGGTTCAGGTGATACTCTCACAGATGCCGGCAAAAAGATGGGCAGCTTCCGAATTTGAGCTAACTGGGCACAATGCCCAACAATTTGAAACAAATGAAACAACAGCGTTTCATTTGTAAACGATATCGTTTCGCAGCATATTGACTCACCAGAACTTTTATCAAAATTAAACATATATGCACCTATTCGGCAACTTCGAAATCGTAACCTATTCGCCATCAACCATCATCGCACAAACTATGCAACAAATGGACCAATAAATCGCATGATGGCTTCTTACAATAAATACTGCGAAATCATTGACTTTACAATGTCTCGGCATAAACTAAAACAGTATTTTAGCTCCATAAGAAACCAGAACATACAAGAAGAATAATATTATATTATATTTAATATATATATTATATGCTGTACTAAGAAAAAAATCTGTATTTGTACTTGTACTAGTCTACGCTACGGTTGACGAAATAAATAAATAAATAAATAAATTGTAGCTCACGTTTCAAGGACATAAATTCTGTTTCTTCATGAATCCCCAAAATTTCAGTAAATTCGATTTTACAATGAGTGACATTGTAATTGTAATACAATGCGGCACTACACACTTCTCAGTAATTTTTCGCAAAAGTGCTACGAAATGTTTAGGCAAATTCAATGTTTTCTACATAGTTGTTTCAGAAAGTTTCCCTTGGATAGTGTCAAACAGTGCAAAATGATGTCGCGATACAAGACTTGTAGAATTCTTATGACATTATGATCAGTGTCATTTCAACATGTAATTTATTTTGATATTGTGGTTTTCAGGAAATTTTATATTTTCGTTGAGAGGCATACTCTGATTCTCTTATAAAAGCAATAGGTTGATTTGATATTCACTCAACATTAAATCTTCAAAACGTGCCTCAATAAATGGTCACACCTAGCTTTAGTTTAAACATTACCTCATCGAAAACCCCCTATTCATTAAGTTTATATTGCAATCATACAGATTTGGACATTGTTTTTTCTCCATTCCACCAAAATCGATAGGACATTTGGTGCAAAATTCCACCACCTGTTTCTATCGCCGTTTAGTGCATGCTTCAAATGAAAATGACACGATGGAAAGGGATCACATCAGTTTATCTAGGTCAGCATTGTCATTCTCAACCGTTTGCAGGACACTTGTGTATGAGTGCCAGTAGTTGCGGCATTGATTTGTGCAAAGTGCGTGCAGGGTGTGACAATATTATGGCATTTTGTTGGCAAGTATCCTCCCCGGACTCCATCCGTCACCCAGCAGCTTTCTTGAACACAGGAAACAGTCATTATTGTAGCTGATGGTCGGTTTCTGAATCAATTATTATGCACTTAGCGATTGGATGGCATTTTGGGCAGTCGCCCGAGGGAAAACGGAAAACACATTTGGACATACAAATACCCTATAAATCAAAGTCAGAGCCATATGAAAAGGTTGCCTTGGCATCCGTCGCCTCCACCCATAATTCTCCAACGGGAATTCATGTGTCACAAATCACCACCCACCATATCGAAACTGGACACAGCAGCTGGCGGAGCAGCTCAGGGAATGCAAACAAAAACAGCATCCGCACGATTGAATCGAATCATTCCTCATTGCGTCATCGGGCTCGTCGTTTAGTCATTTGCCACCACCAGCATGGTTCTGCTGCTGCCGGCCGGCACAAAGCTCGTTGTCGTCGTCAGCCAGATTGTTGCTGTTAATCTGTGGTCAAACATCGTCGCCCTTGTCGCTTTACCCCCACCAACTCACCACCTTCGGGGAATCTTCAACTCGGCAACTCAAGAATCTCCGTCAGTCTTTTCATGAGCTTAGGCTTCCGAAATTGGGCCCATATAATGGAACCAAGATGAAACGACTGAACTTCAAATAATCGCTTCGTTTCGACTCCCCAAATGAGGGCTCTGGTCTCCCAAGTCACTTTGCCGACATACGGATGTCTCTTCAAAAGCCTCATCGTCATCATCGGCAACCCGAACAAAACAACAACAACAACAATCGGTGATGTAACGGTGAAGTTGGGCAATTACTGAAAATGACCGATCACCGCACCACCGGAGCAACATTCCCTGGCGAATGTTTATTGTGTTTGTTTCGCCGTTTAATAGCGGATGATAAATGACAGGTCTTCACGAGACAAGAGAATAATGCGGGCATCTCCCGAGAGATGGCAACGATAGCTAGGCGTAATTAGATCCATTCTGTTGTGGCCGGAACAATGGGATCCGGAATCTCCTAAATTGATGACTATTAATGGCATGGCTTAATTGTTCTTGGGGACCTGAGGTGGTATTTACGGAGGAATGCGATGTCATGGTAAATAATTTACTCGTAACTTTATAATGTATGCGTATTTCAGTTTCAAACATTGATTTGCTTTTGTTTTCTGGTGATTGAAGATGAACGCGGAACGCGATGCGGAGCGTTTTTATTTACGCCAGGAATAATACTAAAGGGTGTATTCGATAAAAATGGCACACACATATATACTCATCAAAATTAAACTGATTATCGGATTTTCTTGAAATTTTCAGGGAATGAAGAACTACTAATGAGTTTTGATTTACAACATTTGTTTTATTCAATTTCGTCTCCCATCCCGAATGCCCGCACCTTCCTTTTCACTCCACCCATCAAATTTTGTACAACCGATTTTCCCAGTGTTTTTGTTGTTTTTACCCAAATTTTCTTCAATTCTAGCTCTGTTTTTATAGTTTTGGGATGTTTCATATCCTTTGGCATCCTGTCGGTACCACTCCAATACGTTTCGAGCGTAGTGGCAGGATGCTAGATCAGGCCAAAACAGAGTTGATCCTTTGTGCTTCTTAATGAATGGCAAGAGACGCTTCTTAAGGCACTCTTCCGTGTAAATCGCACCGTTTATTGTTCCGGAAGTGATGAAGGGAGCACTTATTTCACCACATCCGCAAATCGCCTGCCAGATTAGAAACTTTTTGCAAATTTCGATAGTTTCTTCTTTCGAACATCCTCCGGAACATCGAACTTCGACTTGGCAACGAAATATTCTTGCCCAGGAAGTTGACGGAAGTCGACCTTGACGTATGTTTCGTCATCCATCACGATGCAACCGGATTTGGTGAGCACCTTCGTGTAAAGTTTCCGGGCGCGGGTTTTCGCAGTGATGTTTTGTTTTTCATTCCGGTTTGGGGCTTTTTGCACTTTGTAAACATGTAACCCAGCACGCTTCATGGTTTTCTGCACAAAACCGACTGACACCTTAGACTTTTTAGCGACATCTCGAATTGACATGTTTGGACGGTTCTTGAATTGTTGTACGATTTTCCTGGCCATTTTACTGTCCATTGGACCACTTTTACGACCACTCCCTTCCTTCCTTTGGACACTCAGACGCTCCTTGAAGGTTCTTATTACACGAGACACAGTTGTATTTGCAATTCCAAGCCTTTTAGCAATCCACCGGAGGGACGCCCCTGGATTTTGATTGTGAGTGCACAAAATTTTTTCACGGACAATTTCTTGTTTCGACGACATGACTGGAACTACTGAATGTATAACTATGAAACTTGGCAGATGTAAATAATACACTATGGATAAGATCTACTCAAATTTCTAGGTTTTTTACTCATACGATTCAAAAGTTACAGAAGATTTTCTGTGTGCCATTTTTATCGAATACACCCTTTAATCAATAGGATTCGCATTCTGCTTCGCGTTCACCTTGGCCTGGCCGCTTTGATTTCATCAAGCAGTCAATATTTCGTCTAAGACATTTCATTAGAGTCTTATTGACAAACGTGAACAATGGCTACTTTGTTAAATTTCTACAAAGGAGTACTCTTTCTCTTCGAAATGATCGTGATGGAATATTGCGGCGAGTTTTCAATTTCGAAAAATTCGTGGCAGAAGCCATTGTTTACGTTTGTAGTTTAGGTCCAAATGAAAAATCTCGGTCGAATTTGCGATTGTATGAGCATATTAGAAAATCCCTTGCTTTGAACTGGCCGGCTTGACGTGCCGCAAGGGTTCAGTAGGGATTCTTTTGCAAAATCCGAAGAGTCAGTTCTATTGTGGTTATATCACATTAATTAGTTTTTCCACTGTTTCATCTACTCACTTTTTTTTTGTAGAATTACCGTACTAACATATGGGATTCAAACCCCCTTGACTGGACTGGTATCCTCCCCCTTGCCTACCCTGCATCTGGGGTAGTTTGGTAAAAGACTTGGCGCCCGATCGTATACTACCATTCAAATGCCCTTCGCTCGTTTTCAACTTGTACCTTTCAATTTCACAGGGGCCGGTTCATAAACCACGTAGACTCAGTTTTGAAAATCTCAGACCCTCCCTCCCCCCTCGTAGACTTTTCTCCATATATTTTTTTTGGAATTTTGTATGGAGCGTAGACTTTGGTCAAACCGCCCCTCCAAAAAAGTCTACGTGGTTTATGAATAGTCCCCAGCCAGCCGTTACGCTAAACGGAACTATCAATACTTTCTCTTCAATTCTTTTCGTTCTAGCAATAAATTACTGTCCACACGGTCAGCCGTTTTAGCTCAGTTTTGAGTCCGTTTTTGACTCACTTTCGTCAAAAGTGGAGTCACTCAAATTTGAGTAAATGTTACCGGGATTGACAAGTCGACAGATCAGAAACATCCATCCGATCTGAGTCGATGTTTTTGATTTGTCGACTTGTCAATCCCAGTTACATTTACTCAAATTTGAGTGACTCCACTTTTGACGAAAGTGAGTCAAAAACGACTCAAAACTGAGCTAAAATGGCTGGCAGTGCACTTCTAGAGCCTCTCATGTTGATGGGAGATTATCTGCTTCTGACAAATTTCATCATAGTGTGGAATGTTTTGTATGCAGTTCTGTTCCCACATCGAAATCAAACCTTCTTTCCATTTGCAGCAAATTCTTGGTGGCCAATGTTACTGGAACCAGGTTTTTGTTTTCACCACCAGTGCATTTTTGAGACCATAACCTTTTAAATGGGGTACAAACATTGTGTCTAGGTTGAAGTTTCATAATTCTAGAAAGGGTTGAAATCCGAGTCAACATTGATCCTAATGTCGAATATGTCAGTTTTTTTTAATACCCGAGGAAGGCTAATAAAATTAAAATAATTTCTAAGGTTCATAAAAGGACAACATAAAAAGAAGTATTTTTTAATATGCACAGAGGTTAACACCTATTATGCTCAAAACAATGTGTCTTGCACATCGTTCTCACAGATAACACTGGTCGACAAAATCCGAAAAATGTCTTGAGACCCAGAGCTTCATGCCAGTTTCCGTTAGCTTTGGTCCCAAAACCACCGAATATCGTATTTTGACCTCATGCGATTTGCTTTTTTCTTCACAAATTGGCATCAAAAATTGAAATTTTGATATATTTTGAGAACCACTCAAATAACTGCCTCCGCTTAAATGTAAATGCTTCAGAAGTATTTTTTCAAATTTCTCTCAGACTTTAAAAAACAACTTTGCACTAGAAAGTGTGTCGATCCGACTTCACCAGAAAAAGTTATGGCCATTGAAAGGCAGCATATTTTAGCAAAAAAACTAGCATAGTACAGTAAACCCCCCGACATGCGCGGATTCCCTTGATGGTGGTCTCAAATAATATACATGAGCATTGACCTTTGTTGTTTCATCAGAAAATATCTCGTGATCCTTCGTATATAGTAAGTTTTCTACAGCAAAGTTGTTCAGTAGGTCAAGGCCTTCGGGGTGGTAAACTTAAAAGTTCACAATTATCTCACTACGCGGCGCTAGTGTGCATGTAAACTTACTTTATAACCTGAATCTCGAGATCCTTTACATAAAACAAGTTGGTGTTTTCGACAAAGATGTTTGGTTGATTGAGGCCTTTAGGGTGGTGTTAACATCAGTTCAGAACCCGTCCGCTATGTGGCACTAGTGTACATGTGAACTTTGTGTATTACCTGTATTTTGAGATCTAGATCGTTTATAAATTTACTATTTTCATGGAAGTTAGTTGTAAAATTATGAGCTTCCAGACGCCCGACTTAACAGTTCAGAATTATCTCACTCCGTGGCGCTAGTGTGCATGTAAACTTACTGTATAATCTGGATCTCGAGATTATGGACATATAGCAAGATGGCATCTTCAAAAAAGATATTCGAGGGGTCAGTGCTTTTTTAATGGTGTACACATTAGATCACAATTCGTCCACTACGTGGCGCTAGTGTTCATGTGAACTTTTTTTAATATCTGTATTTTGATATCTAGATCATGTATGAATTCATTGTTTTAAGGAAATTTATTCGAGTAATCATGGTCTTCCAGGCGGTCGACTTCATAAAGGGTGTCCACGATGAAATTGCCACACACAAAATTGATTCGCAAAATTCGAGTTTTCATCCGATTGCCATCAAATTTTCAGGGATTGAGAAATAACTATTAAACTTTATTTTACCATTTTATTCATATTTTATTTACAGTCCATACGCAAATGCCCGCACCTTGGCCTTAACCCCGGCCATAAGATTCTGCACAACCTGTGAATCAACCGTCTTTTGCATGTAAACCCATACTTTCTTCAGTTCCTCGACTTTCTTCACTACCTTAGGTCGTTTAAGAAGGTGCTGCTTCATAATCGCCCAGTACTTCTCGATGGGGCGGAGCTCCGGAGTGTTGGGAGGGTTGAACATTTTCGGCACGAAATTGACCTTATTGTCCGCATACCACTTCAGCACGTCCTTGGAGTAGTGGCATGAGGCCAAATCCGGCCAGAAGATTGTTGGGACGTTGTGGGCCTTCAGGAGAGGAAGCAGCCGCTTCTGGAGGCACTCTTTTATGTACACCTGTCCGTTCATCGTGTCCTGGGTCACGAAAGGTGCACTCCGCTTCCCGCACGTGCAGATGGCTTGCCAAACCAGGAATTTCTTCGCAAATTTGGACATCTTCTGAGTGCGGACATGCTCCGGAACGCTGAACTTATCCTTGGCCGTGAAAAACAGGTTGCCGGGGATCTGTTTGAAGTCGGCCTTCACATATGTTTCGTCGTCCATGATGCAGCATTCAACTTTCGTCAGCATGTTGAGGTACAACTTCCTGGCACGGGTTTTGGCGGACTTGTTCTGCTTCTCGTCGCGATTAGGGGCCTTTTGTACCTTGAACGTTCGAAGCCCAGCCTTAGTTTTGGCCTTCTGGACAAAACTTCGACTTAGGTGCAGCTTCTTAGCCACATCCCGAACGGAGGCGTTCGGATTTCGGTTGAAGGCCCCAACTACGCGGTTGTGATTTTTGGTGTTGTACGGAATACTTTTTCCTTCACTTCTGGGCTTCCGATCGGTGGTCAACCGTTCCTCGAACCGCTTAATCACCGCGACACCGTGGAACTCGCGATTCCTAACGTTTTAGCGATGGAACGATGCGAGAGATCCTTGTTCTCGTGATGAATGCGCAAGATTTTATCACGCACGAGCTGTTATTTCGACTCCATTTCCGCGAGTTTTGATCACAGGCCTTTAAAACTTACAGGATGTAAATAATGCAATGATGAAATGCAACAATGAAATGTAAATAATGAACTAAATCCACCCAAATTTTCATTAAATTCTACCCAACGGTTAAAAAGTTAGAGCAATTTCATAGTGTGGCAATTTCATCGTGGACACCCTTTAGTACAGAATTATTTCACTGCGTGGCACTGGTCTGCCTGTGAACTATTTAATGAATGTTTATCGCTAGTGCACATAAGAGACTGAATATGGGTATTTTTGGTACGTTCTTCTTACAACTTCGGGTTAGTCCTTCAGAGAAGTTCTTCACAAAACATCGGAAAAGTCCTTCAGAGAACTTCATGAAAGTTATTCATAGAACTCCAGGGAAGTTCTTCAGAGAACTTCATGGAAGTTCTTCAGAGAATTAAGTGGAAGTTCTTCAGAGAACTTCATGGAGGTTCTGCAGAGAACTTCAAGGAAGTTCTTCAGAGAACTTTGTGGAAGTTCTTCAGAGAACTTCAGAGAAGATCTTTAGAGAACTTCATGGATATTCTTCAAAGAACTTTTTGGAAGTTCTTTGGTAAACTTCATGGAAGTTCTTCTGAGAAGTTCTGCAGAGTTCTCCAGTTCTGGAAAGTTCTTCAGAGAATTTCAGGGAAGTTCTTCAGAGAACTTCAGAGATATTCTTCCGAGAACTTTCGGGAAGTTTTGCAGAGAAATCCAGGGAAATTCTGCAGAAAACTTCTGGGAAGTTCCACAGAGAAGTTTTTCACAAAACTTCGGGTAAGTAGCTCAGAGAACTTCATGGAAGTTTTTCAGAGAAAGTCCGCAGAGAAAATTATGTAAGTTTTTCAGTGAACTTCATGGAAGTTCTGCAGAGAAGTTCAGGGAAGTTCCTCAGAGAACTTCAGGGAAAGTCTGAAAAGAAAATTATGGAAGTTCTTCAGTGAGCTTCATGGAAGTTCTGCAGAGAAGTTCAGGGAAGTTCTGCAGAGAATTTCAGGCAAATACTTCAGGAAACTTCATGAAAGTTTTTCTGAGAACTTCAGGGAAGTTCTGCAGAGAACTTCAGAGAAATTCTGCAGATAACTTCAGGGAAGTTTTGCAGAGAACTTCAAGGAAATTCCTCAGAGAACTTCCCAGAAATTCTGGGAACTTCTTCAGAAAACTTCAGGGAAGTCTTTCAGAGAATTTCAGTGAAATTAATCAGATAACTTCAGGGAAATTCTACCGAAAACTACAGGGATTTTCTGCAGACTTTCTTCAGGGAAAGTCTGCAGAGAAAATTATGGAAGTTCTTAAGTGAACTTCATGGAACTTCTGCAGAGAACTTCAGGGAAGTTTTACGTCTCAAAAAATGGGAACTTCTCGATGTTGACGTTAAAATTACTGCACAATTGAAGCGGCTTGAGTCCTAATCATCATTTTTTACATAGGATGTACTTTGTTTTTGTCATGGTGTTGGTGGCTTGTTTGACGAAATGGGCCTTAACACGAACCGAAAGAGTGGCCACTATTCATCGATAGCTCGTCAAAAAGTTTGAAAACTGTTTTGCTGCATAAAGGTAAAGACTGTATTCGATGAAATTTGGACACACAAAATAGGTCACCAAAAATTTTCCTTGAGCCCGATTCTTTTCAAACTTTCTGGAAATAAAGTACTACTAAATGGTTAAGTTTTGATATCATTGGTTTATTGAATCTCTTCTCCCAACCCAAATGCCCGCACCTTTGCCTTGACCCCTTTCATCAAATTTTGGGCAATGATAGGTCTTGCTTACATACTTTTAACCACACTTTCTTTAGTTCAAGTTCATTTTCTATCAGTTTTGGAGTTTTAACGAGCTTTGCCTTCATGATTGCCCAAAAATTTTCAATTGGTCGAAGTTCCGGAGTGTTTGGAGGGTTGACGTCTTTTGGTACAAAAACTACATTATTATCTTTGTACCAGTCTAAGACGGGCCGGGCATAGTGGCAAGATGCCAAATCCGGCCAAAACAGTGTCGGGCCATCGTGAGATCTCAAGAAGGGCAGAAGTCGTTTTTGGAGGCATTCGTCCTTGTAGATTTGTCCGTTGACGGTCCCAGAGGTGATGAAGGGCTGACTCATTTTGCCACATCCGCAGATCGCTTGCCAGACAAGGAATTTTTTGGCGAATTTCGACAGTTTCTTCTTCCGTACACTCTCCGGACCGGCCAACTTAGAGGTGGCGACGTAGTGTTCCTGTCCTGGCATTTGTTTGGTGTCGGCTTTAATGTAGGTCTCATCGTCCATCACAATGCAGAATGGTTTTGTGAGCCACTCCCTGTACAGTTTTCTTGCACGAGTTTTGGCCACCGAGTTCTGTTTATCGCTCCGGTTCGGTGCCTTCTGGACCTTGTACACATGTAATCCAGAACGTTTCATTGTTTTCTGCACAAAACAAACTGAAACTTTCGCCTTTTTCGCAACATCCCTGATCGAAATGTTGGGATAACGCTTAAATTGGTTCAATACCATCCTGGCCTTCTCCGGATTTGATGTGCCACGTTTTTTGCCACTACCATTTTTCCGCTTGGTTGTCTTACGGTCCTTGAACGTTTTGATCACATGAGATACGGTTGAATGTGCGATTCCGAGCTGTTTTCCGATCCATCGATGAGAAGCGTTTGGGTTTTCGAAGTGAGTGCCCAAAATTTGTTGACGCACTATTTCTTCATTCGAAGCCATCACTGAAATCACTCGACCGATTTTCACGAAACTCATTACACAATTGACACAACACAATGAAATACATTCAGTAAAAATTTCAATAATTTTTACCCACACGCTAAAAAGTTACGAACAATTGCGTGTGTCCAAATTTCATCGAATACAGTCTTTAAGTGCTTTCAAGAACGAGGAGCAATAAAGGGTGTCCACGATGAAATTGCCACACTATGAAATTGCTCTAACTTTTTAACCGTTGGGTAGAATTTAATGAAAATTTGGGTGAATTCAGTTCATAGTGCATTATTTACATACTGCAAGTTTTAAAGTCCGGTGATCAAAACTCGCGGAAATGGAGTCGAAAGACCAGCTCGTGCGTGATAAAATCTTGCGCATTCATCACGAGAACAAGGATCTCTCGCATCGTTCCATCGCTAAAACGTTGGGAATCGCGAATTCCACGGTGTCGCGAGTGATTAAGCGGTTCGAGGAACGGTTGACCACTGGAAGGAAGGAAAAAGTATTCCGTACAACACCAAAAATCACAACCGCGTAGTTGGGGCCTTCAACCGAAATCCGAACGCCTCCGTTCGGGATGTGGCTAAGAAGCTGCACCTAAGCCGAAGTTTTGTCCAGAAGGCCAAAACTAAGGCTGGGTTTCGAACGTTCAAGGTACAAAAGGCCCCTAATCGCGACGAGAAGCAGAACAAGTCCGCCAAAACCCGTGCCAGGAAGTTGTACCTCAACATGCTGACGAAAGTTGAATGCTGCATCATGGACGACGAAACATATGTGAAGGCCGACTTCAAACAGATCCACGGCAACCTGTTTTTCACGGCCAAGGATAAGTTCAGCGTTCCGGAGCATGTCCGCACTCAGAAGATGTCCAAATTTGCGAAGAAATTCCTGGTTTGGCAAGCCATCTGCACGTGCGGGAAGCGGAGTGCACCTTTCGTGACCCAGGACACGATGAACGGACAGGTGTACATAAAAGAGTGCCTCCAGAAGCGGCTGCTTCCTCTCCTGAAGGCCCACAACGTCCCAACAATCTTCTGGCCGGATTTGGCCTCATGCCACTACTCAAAGGACGTGCTGAAGTGGTATGCGGACTATAAGGTCAATTTCGTGCCGAAAATGTACAACCCTCCCAACACTCCGGAGCTCCGCCCCATCGAGAAGTACTGGGCGATTATGAAGCAGCACCTTCTTAAACGACCTAAGGTAGTGAAGACAGTCGAGGAACTGAAGAAAGTATGGGTTTACATGCAAAAAACGGTTGATTCACAGGTTGTGCAGAATCTTATGGCCGGGGTTAAGGCCAAGGTGCGGGCATTTGCGTATGGACTGTAAATAAAATACGAGTAAAATGGTAAAATGAAGTTTAATAGTTATTTCTCAATCCCTGAAAATTTGATGGCAATTGGATGAAAACTCGAATTTTGCGAATCAATTTTGTGTGTGGCAATTTCATCGTGGACACCTTTTACCATTAGCAGTATTTTTTCGCCGCTTAACCGCAACTCCAGCGCGGGGCACTGGTTTTTTCTGTTGGGTGGGGGAAAAGTGTGGTGTTTATTTTGTGGGGGGGGGGGGGGGGCGTTGTTTCCCCCTCGACGAGGATATGTATGGTGGGGGCGAAAAGGAGTGCTTGGGGGGGGGGGGTAATGTTGGTTTTGTTTTTTGGGGAAAACCAAAAATAAGAAAAGAAAGAACCAGGACTTTTAATTATTATATATCACTTCATCTAACTTACTCGATTTTCGGGCGCATAAACTATGGGCATTTCCGTGACATATACTAAATTTGCCAAATGGGAGAACAGCGTGCATCACTGCACCAGGATTGTTCGTTGAGGTGTGGCCTCGTAACGGTGGCATCACGTGATAAAGGGGAAGCAGTTTTTAGGGGGCTGTAAGTAGACTTCGGCAGTTGACATATTTGCTTTGTTTTTAAAACAACAATCTTCGTACAATCAAAATTACAAATTTCAAACATTTCATCAAACAGTGACATTTTAACAAATAACGACAACTAGAGGGTGACATAAAAGTACTTAACTAAGAAAATTGGTCCAGAAACTCATCCGAACGTATGGCCACAGGTTGCTGATCGACGGAACGCTTCACCATAACGACCCCCTGCTTCTTGTACACCGGCAATAGCTTCCCAGCTTTCTTCGGTCGCAGAACTGCTGCCTTTATCCTGCGTGCTGCGATTGTCAGGTTTTCATTCACGTAGATTCGGCGAGGCGAGCCATTGTCGTGTCCGGACCGTCCAGACTTACTAGGCTTCGGACTCGGACCAAGAACTTCCAGATTATTGTTTTTCGGCATAACGAACCGCACGTGTAGAGATTCGTCGGGAAACTGATTTAAAACATCGCGAGTTTGAAGTACCTTCTTCTTCGTTTTTCTTTTCTCCTTTTTCCGTTTATCAACTCATACACCGAAGCTAATCGTCAGTTATTTTATGTTTTATTAATTACAAGTTAACATTCCCATCCTTCCTACAGCGAGTTGATTCCTAGGTGGCACAGTTTCAAATCCCGCTTCTGGAGGTAGCTGCTGTAGAAGTCGTCACGATTGTTTCTCAGAGCAAACTGCAAAACGATTAAGCCATCACTCTGGCTACTCGACTTTAAACGCCTCAAGTCGACCGATGGAACGTGATGCTCGTGCAGTCCGATATATTTCCACATAGCGTTGAAATTTATCTCCTTATCTCCTCAATTCTTGCGAAGGTTTTCTCGAACTTGTTATTCATCGCGTTCAGAACAGCTTCCAAAGTGAGGAGTTGGGTGCTTTCATCGGAATCCACATCCGATCGTACGCGCTTGGCGAAGTTTGCTTTTGCACCACTGCTTGGGGGAGTGCGATGGAGTGTTAACATTTTGTCTTCGAATTGCGATCAATACACAGAGCAAGAACACACGAAAGAGACTGCAGTCTTATCTTTTCTCGGCGGGCTTATTGTAGCACAAGAACAATGTCGGTTTTGGATAAAAAAAATGCTCACTCCAATTTTGCAAATAACGAGCCAAAGAATGCTACGGCGGACTGGACACGATCGCGGAGGTAACTCGGGAATTCACCGGGGTAGTTTCGAGGGCCTACGGAAATGGATATACTCCACTATTGATGAATTGTTTAGCAGCGCTTATTCACAACACATAATGATAACAGTGTTGCCACTTGTTTTGTAAAAGAAGAGGAACGAAAAAAAGGGGACTGAAACTGAAGAAAAGGAACGAAAGAAGAGAAGCGGAAGAAGAAAATGGAATCAGATTATCTGAAAAAAAGAGACGGGAAATGAGAATCAGTAGTACAAAAGTGGAAAAGAGAAACGGAAAAAGAGAAGCAGAAGAAGAAAAGCGGAAGAAGAGAATCGGAAGAAGAAAAGTGAAATATGGGAAGCGAAAGAATAGAAGCGGAAGGAGAGAGGCGGAAGAAGAGGACCGGAATAAGTTCGGCTCATAATTAAGAACCGTGGAAGTGCTTCAAGGAACAATTAATTGAGCGGCAGACAAAGCAACGATGGGCGTATAAATTTCAAGTAGACTGATTGATATTCTGATGAGTTAAATCGTAAGTCAACTTCACATGAAGTTTTGAAAATATTTTCAACCAGCAAAAGTTGAGGCAAATTATTTTAACGAAGTAAATCTATAACAAAAGATTTATTAAACTTCATTTTAAAAGTATTTTTTACCAACCCCTCAGAAGAACGCAGTTTATAACCTTCTTCAACTATTGTTGCCAACAAAAGACAGATGCTGAGTAAATCACATCCTACACCACTTTATTTACTCCAATCCATCTTCTGGTCGGGATGGTGGTTTTCAGCAACCCCTTCTCCCTCTTTCACAACCCCTCAAATCACATCAAACCCCAGTCTGGCGGTTCACCATAAAACCGCCACATTGATGGTCCATTATCGCAAAGTGAGGCGTTCGAAAGATGCTTCTGCCTGCCTGCGTTCCTTCGTTCCATTAGAATAAAGGTATTCTCCTCCGGCTCAGTTTCCCATTTTGCACCTTTCCCGGAGTTCTCGATCTAATCGAGTTAATCAATATCAAGGTGCAGATAATGACTTCTCATTACCGGTAAAGACATTTCCTCGTTTTCGCGCTTTCATGTGATTTATTCCTCGCTTTCCCGATCCCTGAAGCTGCTTCATTGTTGAAGGGGTGTTCACAGTAAAAATATTGCTCTCCAGAAAATTAGCCCTCAGTGAGGAACATTTGCTGTTCGGTTTTAAAAGTGTAGCTGATCTATCTTAAGATAATCGAGATTATGTCGTAACTGTTACCTTTCCCTGTGAACTGAGTCTTTCTCGGAATTATGTTACTATAGCGCCTTACTTCAGCGGAGATGATTTCGTCGACGATGATGCATCCTACAATTATCGCTTTGATGTTTTCCTCGTTGAGATAAAAGCTTTCAATTACTCATTTTTGATGAGTGCATATCCTGCTATTCGGCGACGACGAGGATGGGATGGAAAATTTTCTGAAAAATGAGGATCCTCGGAAAAGTAGGGAAAGTCGTTAATTCTCACTCCCGTCTACCTCGACTGGCTGCTTTTGGTTTGATCCTTTTAAATGAATACCATTATCGTTACTATTAGGTCGTGGTTTGGCGAGTATACCAGGAAATGGATCCTTTGAATCGGATGGTGTTAGATGTACGCACATGCTTAAATAACGAAATTACGACTTTAATATCCAGTTTGGCTCCAAAACTAAAACCTTTAAGATTGTCGTCACACAAACCAAGGTGTGACTCTCAACCAAGTTGAAGCCATGGTCAGCTGCATGATCAATCTGTGCACTTCAAGAGATGAACAAATAAAAGTCCTATATATCAGACCGCACACCACATGCGGCATCCATCATCATCTTCGGAACACACACACTAAAAAGTACATACAGAGTAACGGAGAAGGTCCTCGGATGGCACGATTTGTTGGTTGTCATTTTCTTCTCCATTAGATTCTTACCGGTACCGAATGCCAGTCCTGAACTTATCAACCACACAGCAGTGCATGGGTTTTGGGTAGGAGGGTGTGACGGCGAAAGTGTGTCTGGAACACGAGAATGACGACATTTTGGCACACTAGCAGTAACTACCCACAGAACACGTTTTTGAAAGACAGCAGAAATGAGGCGAAAAAAGTAAAGCTACTCACTTGGTGCCATGCTGGGGTTTGGGTCTTCGACGTTTTTCTCTTCTTTTCTTGAGCTGGAATCTGATATTGAATGAGAAGCGATGGTCTCAAGATGCAAGACGATGACATCAGACATCGACGACGACGACGACGACGACGACAGAACTCGTTTTTTCAGAGATCGATTTATGCTGAAAAATTCAACTTGGACAGGTTTGCGATGATTTACATAAAACAACAGCTGACTTCATTCTACTCAGATTCGCCTTTTTTGCCTTGCCCTCGGGCTGGGGTTATCAATTTCTGGTAAAGTATGCAAAATGAACCGAATGAAAAGTTTGCAATTTGGATGATGTCAGCTCGAAAATTGGCACGGTCAAGTCACGAACTAGCAAGTCAGTGTTTTCTCCCAGCTCTTCGAGTACAAGAGATGCTATCCAGCTGGGTTCAGGAGAGGCAGTGGTCCCCAAATATATCTAGCACAACCAGCATTATTTCCCCCTCACTGGGAATCACTGCCAACGGCGGGTGGGTCGACTAATTCCTGATTCTGCTCGTGTTGTTAATTTTTAGCCACTCCTCCGGACCTCCACTCCCTCGCAACCCACCAAACGACGAACAACTAGTTCTGTTTTACAATCTCCATACGGTATAAATTTTAACGATGGCAAACATTTTAGCCACCATTTTGCACTGTTTCACGGTACTCGGTTCGGTAGTACTATTTTCCATGCCCTCCACAGCTAGCCATCCAGAAGAAGAAAGAGAAGCAGTATCTACGTCTCATGGCTACCGCTGGAGCACAATTTAGTAAGCCGAGGGAAGAAGTACAAATTACTTCCACTGTGCGACCATTTTCCGGGACGATCGTCCGGTGTGTTCTGTAGAATCGTTGATAATGAGGAGGATAGTTGTGCCGGCGTGTACCTGCTACCAGCATCATTGGCAGTAGATGACACCACCGCCGCCGTCGCCGTAAATGAATAGGTTCTGAGGTCTGTTTTATGGCATTATGAGCTTGTTCTGGAAATTGGGTTGCAAGAGTAAATGGAACCAACTTGCGGGATAGTTTGGTCACCCGAACTCTTATCAAGACCCTAAACAGTCGGCTTTGAGTTTTCTCGTATGTTGGCGATTCGCTCTTGCAAGAAAGGTCAGAAGGTTTTCCCCGCTTTGAGGAATGTTTAATTTTCCAGCTCGAGTAGGAGCATATTCGTGCGTTCAGCATGCAATTGTTGTTAGCTTGGACACATGATGACAAAATATATGGAAACAATGTAGGCAGACAGACCGTTCTGGCGGAAAATAGATAAGGCTTTTGACGATGGGCGTGGTTGAAAGGTAAACGCGTATTTTCAGTGACGAGAAAGACCTCTTAAATATTTGATTTACGGCTGTGCAGTCCAAGTTCTGCTACAGTCAACACTATTTCGCGAAGCAATCGTGTGCACAGTCACCGCTTTCTAAAGTAATCAACTCATAGAGGCCGGTCCACTTAGAATTTGGACACTTCATTTATTCTATAACAGTGCCTCTAGTTGTCCGGAAGTTTCTTCTTATTGAAGAAGGTCACTCTGGTTATTATAATTATTTACTAGCTGAACCCGGTGCGTGCGCTGCTACGCTTGCAACTAAATGAAGGAAAATTTAGTATAACTGGCACGTTTATGGTTTTTTTTTTCGAAATGAGTTTTTTTTCTTAAATAAGCAGGGGTTCAAACTTTTATCAGAACATGCTTCTTTTCCGAGAAATACACATTTTTGTTCCTGGATAATTCTCATTTTTGGTTGAAATTTGTGTTTCATTTGTTTGATAGCTCCCCTATCCAGAGGGGGGAGGGTCTCAAATCACCATACAATCATTGCTTTCAAACCCCCCAAATGTCGAATTTGGTTCCATTTGCTTGATTAGTTGTCCAGTAATGCAGAAATTTGTGATTCATTAGTATGAGAGCCCTTCGAGAGAAGGGAGGGGACTCAAACAATCATAAGAACCTTCCCCAGCCCCAAAAACCCCTGCAAACAAATTTTCACTCCGATCGGTTCTGTAGCTACCGAGTCTAGAAGGGTCAGACAGGCAGATAGACAGAAATTCATTTTATATATATAGAAATCCTGCCTCTTAAAACCCCCACATACCAAATGTGGTTTGATTTGCTGGAAAAGTTCTCGAGTTCTGCAGAAATTTCTGTTTCATTTCTATGAGAGACCCCCCCTCCTTTTGAAGAGGGGGGAGGATCTTGAACTACCATAGAATTATTTCTTGCCTCCAAAAACCTCAACATGCCAAATTTGGTTCCATTTGGTTGATTTGTTCTTGAGTTATACAAAAATTGTGATTCATTTGTATGGAAGCCCCTCTTTTAGAGAGGCCTCAATCCAACCAAGAAACATTTCTTGCCTTCAAAAACCTCCACCTGCCAAATTTGGTTCTATTTGCTTGATCAGTTCTCTAGTTATTCAGAAATTTGTGTTCCATTCAAGAGGGAGCCTCCCCTCTTTTCAGAGGGGAGAGGGGTCTCAAACTACCATAGAAATATTTCTCTCCTTCAAAAACCTCCACATGCCAGATTTGGTTCCATTTGCTTGATTAGTTCTTGAGTTATTCTGAAATGTGTGTTTCATTTGTATCCCCCTCCCCTTTTCAGAAAGGGGAGGGATCCCGAGTCACCTTAAAAACATGTCTAGCCAAATTTGCTTCCATTTGCTTGATTAATTTTCGAGTTATGCAGAAATTTGTGTTTCATTTGTATGGGAGCCCACCCTTTCAGAATGGGGAGGGGTCTCAAACTACCATTGAAACATTTTTTGTCTCTGCAATCCCCTACATGCCAAATTTGGTTTCCTTTGCTTCATTAGTTCTCGAGTTATGCAGAAATATGTGTTTCATTTGTATGGGAGAGAAGGGAGGGATCTCAAACTATCTTAAGAACCTTTTCCGGCCCCAAAAACTCCTTCATACCAAATTTCACACCGATCGGTTCAGTAGTGTTCGAGTCTAAGGAGTGTATCGAAAATAAGCAATCCACAAACTTTCTTTCAAATTTTGTTGAAAACCGATATTTTATTCATACAAAAAATTGATCCTTTATTGTACGAGGTAAAACTTGAACATCATGAAGACCGGATGAAATTTAAGTAATCCTTCACGAATTTTCGAACTTTGGATCGAATGCTCTACATCAAGTTCCGGACAAGTGTTGCATCGCATTTTTTGGACGCTTGAGCCCAATTTTTTTGAACTCCTGCATGTTCCCAGCTGCCTTACCAGTCTTCTTGAAGACCCTCTTCACGATTGCCCAGTAACGTTCGATGGGTCGAAGCTGAGGGCAATTTGGTGGATTGATATTTTTCTCAACGAAATCTATACCCTTTTCCGCAAGCCAATTGAGAGTGGTTTTGGCATAGTGAGCCGACGCTAAATCCGGCCAAAACAGTGGAGGTGTACTATGCTTCTTATATAAAGGCAACAATCTCTTCTGGAGACACTCAGATCGATAGATTTCCGCATTTATAGTTCCGGTAGTGTACAAAATGGTTGACTTCAAACCACAGGAACATATTGCTTGCCATACCAGTACCTTTCGACCGAATTTCTCCACTTGAATCGACCTGTCCGCATTGCTCACATCCTCTCCAACGACGGCAGTAAAGTATTGTGGACCTGGAAGGGTTTTTGAGTCCTCCTTTACATAGGTCTCATCGTCCATCAAAACGCATGCATCCGGACGCTGCAAAAGACGCGAATACAATTTCCGGGCCCTTGTTGCTGCTCGCTTCTTCTGTTCTGCACTTTGTTTCGAGATTTTCTGCTTCTTGTAGGTCTTCAGGTGGTTTCGCCTCTTGATACGCTGGATCATTCCGACACTCGTTCCTGCTTTTTTGGCCAAATCACGTATTGACATTGATTTGTTCTTCATGATTAGAGATACCACTTTCTGCTCCAGTTTCAGGTTGGAAGAACCGGGTTTTCTGCCTCTTCCTGGTAGCTCATCCAAAGAATAGTGTTCCCCAAACTTAATTATGATGGTTTTAACACTCGCATGATGAATTCCAAACCGCTTCGCCAATTTTCGCATAGTAACACCCTTCTCACTTAGCCATGTGTCCAGAACCTTAATTTTCACTTCCTTTTCAATACGCGACATTTTGAAAACGCAGAATTTGAACCGCACAAACAAGTAAACAAAAGAAAGCTGACAGTCAAACGCACAGCATGCAGTGTTCAGAGCATAAAAAACCATCACAAATACATGCGTACAACGCAAATGTATGTGGATAGCTTATATTCGATACACTCTTTACATAAAAGTAACCTGCGCTGTACATGCACTTTTTCTTCTGCCATATTTTAAATAACGAAATCCCTTTTCCCAGGACATGCTCTGCTTATCTCGTCACTATTATAAAAGTCCCTAACTACAGTTAGAGTATCATCGCTCAAAGATAACATATTTACTCTGGTCTCCGGTGTGCTCATAAAACCCCTTTCAATCTGTTATTCCTTTGCACGTTGAGCAGTTCGTTGCGAAACAACGAGTTCTTCGATCATTTTGTATGCAGCCCAGGATTTGGGGAGGGAAGTTAGAATCCTATATCGATCGTTTCTGTCGGATGATTCATCAAATTTTGCCTTCATCTGTTGAAGAATTTCCTGATTTCTCCGGGTTTCTGGGCAGCAGCGCTACCAATTGATTCCGCACTCGTTGATTTCAAAGAAAACAAAGATTCTGAAAACAAGATGGAAAAATATCACAATTAGTTAGGAACATTTTTATTTATATAATATAATACAGATTGTATTCGATTATTTGAAGTATCAATTTTCTTTTATGATAGGCAACCAGGCCTCCCTTTATCTCTACCAGCAACCATGTACTTCGTTTTGGTAGAATTTATCGTCAGGCCTATAGGCACTATAGTTGCACTCATTTGAGAAGTTTGGTGCGTGATAAAAACACTATCAAGCCATTCTGAATAATTCTGTTGATTTTTATAGATAGAAGATCACGGAGCAAATAAATATAAAATCGTCAGGTGTGTGCACGATGCTGTGACTCTGGTTAGCTTACCTATAATAGATAAACCTCTCCTAGATTGAAAAACAGGGAAACGTCTAGAGAGTTTATTGATTTAAAAATCAGTGGGGTTGTGTTTAACACACGACCGGTTGATGTAAACTATGTTAAACCGTTTGATTAGTTTCATTAGTTTCGCAGCGGAACATTCACAGAAAAAATAATAATGAATAATAGCAGAGGCGTAAATTCTCCGTTGTTCAATTGAAAGCCAAAACAAGCGTAAAAAAAGAAATTATTTGCAATCTTTCATACAACAGACCTGATTTCAGTGATATCAGGATTACATTTAAATGAAATACTCCATGAATTCGTGTCAAATATAGCATTCCCTTTATACGCATTAAATAATGCAGAAAATTAAATGTTTATTTCAAACTATGTTGCAACGTAAGTACTGTTCTAATCGGACGTCGAGTTAGCATAAGTGAGTAAGTATGTTAGTCTTCTTCTTATTCTTTCTTAGCGTTTCAAGCTTATTGCTTTCGCGAAATAAGCTTATTGCATTTTCTCAACTTAGTATACTAAATGCACTTCCACAGTTATTAATTGAGAGCTTTCGATTCCAGGTACCATTTTTGCATCAGTATGATTGTGTGGCAAGTACAATCATACTCTATATGTCTAAGGAAATTTCCTTAACGAAAAATTCCTAGACCAGACCGGGAATCGAACCCAGCCCCCTCCAGCATGGTATAGCTTTGTAGCCGCACCTTTACCGACTGAGCTAAGGGAGGACCCTGTATGTTAGAATGCATTATGAAAATTAGGAAATTCTATTGTACACACTTCAGAAAGGTTTAAATGATGATACGGCCTCAAGTTGAAGGCCCTTCTCCAGCATCTCAACCAGTAGTTGGCAACGTTTAAGTTTTGCCTGATAATCACGAGTTCACTCGGTATCGGTACATGGTCGGAGGATATTCCATATGTTCGATTTTAACACGCTTCCGAAATTTGCGCATACTTTTGGCATCAAAACGATTAGGCATCGTACTTATTCTCACTTTCACAGTTTCTCAAAACTTTTTTCTTCCTAGAAGTAAAACTCTATCCAACGCGAATCGTTAAAACAACAGAATAACTATTCATAACTGTACTAATTGGAGTATGCAGAGAATGTTAATTCGGAATATCCTCCTCGAATATCGAAGCGAAATTCAAACGTAGGAAATTTCTTGATACTTGCCGAAACGCAACATTCTTTAAAATTTTCCAATACCGATTGATGACTTGTACGCGAAATATATTTATCTTTTGTTTGTAAAATTTCAAATACTTGAGTAAATAAAATGGCAATCGTAAAAACCTCTAGTTGATCAGAGCAAAAACCTCAACAATAAATCCATCAAGAAACGATCGAGTTATTAGCGTCCGGTGTTTAAATATTTCGTGACGGCAGCCATTTGTAAAATGTTCAAAATGCTCAAGGTATGCAACGAAGAGGAAACTTAAATTGTTTTAGCCCCCGCTGGCTGTCAATCGGTAAGAACTTGGATAGTAATGTTGAATAGATTCCATTGAATTAGTCGTCCTGAAAAGGACGGATTTGGAATTGTCCGCATAAAGGGTGATACGGTCAAAATTTGGTCAAGGGAAGACGCGTGTAAATCGGTGAAATAGTTTATTTAAAAAATCAAATTAAATTTCTTTTGCAAGTTCAATTAGTATAAAATTCAGGAAAAATATTCAGTTAGGCTTCCGCTTTTCCAAATCCGAATTGCCGGGCCTTACGCTTGACCCCTGCCATCAGATTTTGTACAGCCACCTTGTCCACCTTCTTCGCCGCAGAAAGCCAGTTTGCCTTGAACTGCTGCTCGTCCTTAGCAGTTTTTTTGGTCTTCTTTAGGTTCCGCTTGACAATAGCCCAGTATTTCTCAATTGGGCGGAGCTCTGGCGTGTTGGGAGGGTTCTTGTCCTTGGGAACCACCTGCACGTTGTTGGCGGCGTACCACTCCATGGCCTTTTTACCGTAATGGCAAGATGCCAAATCCGGCCAAAACAGTACGGAACAACCGTGTTTCTTCAGGAAAGGCAGCAGACGTTTATTCAAACACTCTTTCACGTAAATTTCTTGGTTGACAGTCCCGGAAGCTATGAAAATGCTGCTTTTCAAGCCACAGGTACAGATGGCTTGCCAAACCAGATATTTCTTTGCGAACTTTGACAGTTTCGTGTGCTTGAAAATATCTGCTACCTTTCCCCTTCCTTTTGCCGTATAAAACTCCTGTCCCGGAAGCTGCTTGTGTCGGCTTTGACGTAGGTTTCGTCGTCCATTACCACGCAGTCAAACTTCGTCAGCATCGTCGTGTACAGCCTCCGGGATCGCGCTTTGGCCGTCGTATTTTGTTTATCATCGCGATTTGGAGTCACTACCTTCTTGTAAGTCGATAGTCCGGCTCGTTTTTTGGCTCGATGCACGGTTGTAGACGATACACCCAGCTTATTTGCGGCATCTCGGAGAGATAGGTTAGGGTTTCGCTTGAAACTACCGGCAACTCTCTTTGTCGTCTCAGCGGCTTCCGGTTTTCGATTTCCCCCCGATCCAGACTTCCTGGCTGTCGACAAACGTTCCCCAAACACTTTAATTACATTTGTAACGGTTGATTTGGCAACTTTTAGCGATTTTGCCAACTTTGCGTGCGAGTAGCGTGCCTCGGATTTTCGCGATGCGCGAGCAAAATTTTGATACGCTGCTCTTCTTGCTTGGACTGCATTTTGACAACTGAAGAGTGAATTCCAAAATCAAAATAGGAGCAACATTCTACACACACTCACCTTTCAAAATGAGGGGTGTTCAGGTTTTTTAAATGCAAAATTGAAAGAAATACGTCAAGTTGATATTGACCAAATTTTGACCGTATCGCCCTTTATTAAAACTCCCCCTTTTTGGCTTTTCAATATGTCGATCGAATCTGGTATTTTTCCCAAATCGTGGAAAAGTTTTTATCTTGTGCCTATTTTAAAATGTGGCAAACAATCTGACGTACGAAATTATCGCGGTATTGCTATTGCATTCCACAACTTTTTGAAGCGATCATTAATGAAAAACTGTCTTGTCAAATTAAAAATAGAGTCTCTACCTTTCAACATGGATTCTTCAAAGGACGCTCAGCTAACACAAATTTACTCGGATTCGTTAACTATTCGCTGGTTGCAATGGACAATGGAAACCATGTTGAAGCTCTCTATACCGACTTCAGCAAGGCATTTGATCGCATTGATATTGCCATGCCACTATTCAAACTGCAAAAAAAATGGGTATTGAGCTAAATTTTCTTAAATGGCTCGAGTCTTATCTTACTGATCGACAACAAATAGTCAAATTTAAAGGCAAGACTTCAAATCCTATTCGAGTTGCCCTCATTTTAAAAAACGTAAAAAATCTTATTCCTGCTGACGATTTAAAGATATTTTTAAGACTTTTCAAGACTTTTCAAAAATGACGTACACACTTAGAAATTATTAATTTTACACGAGACGTAATTCATGTTTGTAAAAAGTCGGGGAACGTAAAGAAAGATTTCGTGAAAAATTATGTCTCCTGAAACTGACACTGTGTTTGATTGAATTTATTTTCTCATCTCTTTCAACCCATTCTTATGTGCTAATGGACGTTTGCATGTGTCGGTCTCAGGGAACAGAAATTTACATGACATTTTGGTAGTGTGTACTGTTATTTTATAATTCGTGCAAAAAAAGCCTTTTGCAGCTAAACGTCCAAAAATGTAGATCAATATCATTTAGTAGAAAGCGGAATACACTAGACTGTACAATCTCTCTAGAAAATCAAGCAGTTGAAAAGTGCGGAAGAATTAAGGATTTAGGTGTTATTTTAGATAAGAAACTAACATTCATTGACCACTATAACACAATAATCAGCAAAGCAAGTAGCATGCTAGGATTTATAAAACGATTTAGTTACAGCTTTCATGACCCATACACAATAAAAACATTATACGTTGCATATGTGAGGTCAATACTTGAGTATTGTAGCGCAGTATGGTCACCTTTTTCAGTCGCGCACGAACAACAAATAGAATCCGTTCAAAAGCAATTTATACTGTTTGCACTTCGAACATTAGGTTGGACAAGATTTCCTTTACCATCTTATGAAGCTCGTTGTATGCTCATCAACATCCAAACATTAAAAGAGCGTCGAGAATTCACAATGGTCTTAGTTGTAAACGATATTGTTTCGCATCGTATTGATTCTGAAGAACTTTTATCAAAACTTAATTTTTACATTCCAAGTCGACAACTACGAAATCGAAATGTTTTTACTACAAGCCACCATCGTACAAATTATGCTAAATTTGGGCCTTTAAATCGGATGATGGCAACATACAATATGCATTGCGGAAACGTTGACTTTACAACGACAAAATATAAATTGAAGCAATATTTAAATGATATATGATAAAAATCTGCCCATATATGTACTAGAATATAAGCCAAATACTGTTAGATATATATTTGTATAGATTTAAGAGTGACAAAATATGTAAAAATAACTGTAACTAAAGGTCCACACATGATTGACGTCAAATAAATAAATTAATTAAAAACTTCTCGGTCTTTTGAGGAAGCAGGTTATTTCAGACGTTGCATGTTGCGCCTTACCAAAGATGGCTACCAACAAGATCACACACACAAGCACCTTATTTCGCTTCCTCGTGGTTGCGCCCGGCTGGCAACCGACTGCCTAGTACACCACTGCATAATTAATGGCTGCCTAGCACCGGCTGCTACCGCCAGCAGCCAAATCCAACGTTGGCGCCTTGCCTCTCCGCACTACGGAATGAAGCTAGTGCACCCTCCAGGGTACATGTCATCGCCAGCTGCCATTGAATACTGGCTCGTTGCTCCACACAGCTCCAGTACTGCAACACGAATGAGAAAATTTGCTTTTATATCGTTCAGTGCTCACACTTGAAATCTGTGATAGGAAAGTACTGTGAACTCATGAAATCGAGCCTGCAAACAAAATCATAAGACATCACCTTTCATTTTCGTTACCTTCAATAGTTTCAAATTGTCAACGGACAATTTTTGATAATTGAATTGATATTTTTCATCCGATTGATGTAAACTTTCTGAAAATCTATCGAGCATTTATGAAGTTATGAGCGTTTAATTTGTAACGATATTTCGTGACGGTCGATTATTTTTCGATTTTCAATTGGCATCTAAATTTTTCATGACCGCTGTCTGCCTTTTGGTTAGTTGTTAGATAAATTCAACTTAAACAAACTCTCTCAGATTTGGATTGGTCGTCCTGAAAAGGACGGATTTGAATAAGTCCTTCACGGTCTTTTCACAAAGCAGGTTATTTTTGCCGTGCACGTTGCGCTTCAGATAAAGATGGCTTACCAAGAAGATCACACACTCAAGCACGTTATTTTGCTCCTCGTGATGGCGCCCACCGGCTGGCTACAAATCATCACCGGCTTTGGAAACCGACTGTGGAACCATGGATAAAAGGGGGGGGGAGGGGGGGGGGGGGGGGGAGGGGGGGGCGGGGGGGGGGGGCGTGGGGGGGCCCCGGGGGGGGGGCGGGGGGGGGGGGGGGGCGCGCGGCGGGGGGTTTTGGGGGGGGCGGGGGTTTTTTTGCAGGGTTGCCACATTATTTTTCGTTCCCATCTTTAATTTTTGCCAAAAAAATCTTTTTTATCTGTGTTTAACTGCAAAAAATCTTGGTAAAAATCTTTACTTCAAATTTTGTGTTGTAAAAGGAAAACAGATCAGTATACGAAAGATTCATGTTCTCGGGGAAAATCGATCATTGCACTCTGACAGACCAGTTTTGACATGATAATTAATCATGGGGTGTTTGTTTTGATTACTTAAAGTTCCTTGATAGGTGAACAAAATTAGAACGGAATTACTAATCAATTATTGTTATGATCCGTGTATATTAATTTGTTGAATTTAGAATTTAGTTCTGATGTTAATATTAGCTGATCAACTCCTCCTTTCCTCCTTTGGCCTCCATGATGTCCGTACTCAGGCGGTTCCGAATTTTGGACTTATTCAGATTGTATTCCGAAAAAACTCGCTTCACTCCTGCAAAAGAATGCGGAATTAGTAAAAAGTTCGCAATGAACTTTCTTAGCAAGTTTCCCATCAGACGTTTTCTTCAACAAGTTTCGAAGTCTTCTGATTCTTCCACCTCGTTGTCCTTGCAGATGGTTATCGTCCTCAGATTACGAAAATCATTTTCAATGGCCTGTTCCTCACCGCTTTCAAAGAATTTCGAATATTGTTCAATAATCGAGTTAAACCCCTTCAAAGGGCGTAGCGTCGCCGTTATATATTCCCGACTTCTTACGAAGATGTTTCTCGAAATCTGAAACTCCTAAATCGGTCAGGTGTTTTAGGTCCACACAAAAATTTGCAAGGAGCTACATCAGCGAGACTTCAGCTAATTGCACATGTTCAGGATTTCCATAGCTTTTGACTGGAAGATTCGATTTGCTTTGATAAGAAGAAGAGAAATAGCAGCGTCATCGGGTCATTAAGATGACAGCAATAAAACTGTTGTCTCAGTTTGATTAGAACAAGAAGAACAACACGAGCTCCGAAATCCGTTCCATATTCCATTTGACAACTGTCTCCAACGATAGCCATCTAGTGGCAGACGGATGCAGAACTGTGTCATCTGGGATTTTTTTCGATCGTTTGAGGCTGCAGGACAAGTAACTGAAGATATATCGCATCATTTGTTCCAGCTACAATGGCAGTTTTTTGCATGCTTTACTTGCACAAAGGGCCAAAAAGTGGCAGGTTCATTTGATAATTATCAAATGAGGACAGTCACGTTTCAGCAGCTTCTTGGTGGATCGGTTAGAACCCATAATTACCGAAGCTCCATCTGATCCAAAGCCCACAAACCATTTTTTTTTGTAATCGGTGCAATCAATCTGCAACTGTTTTCGCACTGTAAGATTATATTAAAGATAACAAAAAATCACGAACGAAATAAATATGCTTCATATAGCAGAAAAAACTATCGAGAACATTATTCGAACTTCCCAAAATTCTTCTGCATGAATGCATAAAAATACTTCTACATTAGAAGAATAGTATTTTTGTAGAAATCACTGGAAGAAATTCTGCCAAAATTTTTGGAACAATCTCTTGCGCAACTTTGAAACAAACACTTCTCCAACGGAATACCTGGAAAAAATATTGTAGTAATATCTGGAGAACTATAAGTAAGAATCCTTGCAGGCATCCTAGACAAAATTTGAAAAATGATTCCGAAATTTTAAAGTTAAGAATTCAAAACATGGAGCTCATGCGAAATATCCAACAAATCAGGATTTTCTCCATGAATTACTGCAGTAAAAAATGTTTAGTTTTTGTATAATTCTTGCAGGTGTCCTCCAGTGATTCCTTTGAAATCACAAAACTTCACAAGATCAGGGATTCCTCCAAACATTTCATCACAAGAAAGTTTTGAAAAAATTGCCGATGCAATGTCAGAAGAAACTCATGAAAGAATCCCTGGAGGAATGCCTACAAACGTATGAAGAATACCTACAGAAACGCAAGAAGAAATAAAAAATGAATCTTGAGAAAGTCTATGAAATTTTCTTCAAAAATTTTCAAACATAATATAATTCAAAAATTTATGGAGAAATCATTTAGGGCACAAACACAAACTGACTTTCATACTGTCATCTGTCACTGTAGTGTCAGTGTCAAATGTGTTATTTTGCTTCAAGCCTAAACATCATACTGAAAGTAGTATTTATAAAAAGTAGGATCCTAAAATAGACTCATATTTTGAATTTGAGGTTTTTGAGTGGAAAAAAATATTACCAAAAATCTTAAAAATCTTGGTTTTTCTCAAAAATCTGCAATCTTCACAAACAGATATCTGTATGCAAAAAATGAAAAAAAATCTGTGTCAATCTAGATAAATCTGTGCATGTGGCAACCCTGCATATGAGACCTCCCTTGCTTACATTTGAAATCTGTGATAGTGAAGTGCGCTGTACTTTACTATCACAGATTTCAAATGTAAGCAAGGGAGATGTAGTAAATTTACTCTGAAAAATCGGCATTATAAAACATCATCTTAAGTTTTGGTTATTTTCAATAGCTTTAAATTGTTTATGGATATTGTTTGATAATTGAATTGATACGCGGGAAAATTTCCAACCGATTGATGTAAACATCTTGAAAATCTATTGAGCATTTATCTAGTTATTAGCGTTTAATTTGTAACGATATTTCGTGACGGTCGGTTATTTTTAGATTTTCAATTGACACCGTAAGACGTAGTCTACGTCAAAACATTCCAAGCATGATGAATGCTTCGAACATATGTTACGCAACTAAACAAGCCTATTATCTACTCAGTTCATGTCTAAGAAATTCCATACAAATTAAAGCTAACCGAGCATTGCATCATTACGAATACCTAGCATCAGAAAAACACAAGCAAATTGAAAGATAAACCTTGACCGTTCCAGTGCAGACCGAATCCCGCCGAGATCAGGATGCTAATTCCTCGTTCCAATCATCAGATAAATAATGCACGCACACTTTGCAGGAGCCGGTCCCATGCACACACTCTCGTAAAAATTTGAACTATACCTGTGCACATTTCTTAGCCTCCATTTCCCTCTCGCCATATCCGGAGATAAGTCCAGAGCTTCCATCTTCAACCATCAAGTCGTGGCGGAACGTATGCAGAGAGTAGACTATTATAATGAATATGTAATTGATATGGTTTAACTTGTGCATGAATGATGAACTGCTGCTGCTGGTGCCTGTGTCTGTTGGAGTTTATGATTTACGGTATTCAAGGCAGGTTTTAAGTTTCGGCAAAGGGGTGAATCGGTGATTAAATATTTAATCATTGTACAAGCGTCTATCCGTCGTGTTGCATAAGCTGACTGACGGAATTATGTAGGCAGCCGGGATGGGCCGTAAATGAGAGAGTGATGGAATGCAGGGATTTAAGAATGCCACGTGTCAGAAATGATGGTGAGCGAGTGGGGCCAGAGAGGGGCTGTGGCAATGATGCGAAATCGAGGGAGGTCGTAAAATGTTTATTTTAATTAACCTAAATGTTTGCGAACGCCTGGAGAGACAAGTTTAATATTCACAGAGATGGTGAACTAAAAAATTAATCTAATGAAATTTTACATGTACCGATGTTGGCAACCCAATCCAGCTTCTCTCCCAGCGGAAGTCATTGAATCAGATTTGGAATATTAAGCCACCCTCACCTTTCGCACAGCACGATTCCCGCTGCTGTGGTAGGAGATGACGAAAGATATGGCATTGTGATGCAAATTATGTGACTGATTTGAATATCCACACCCTGCCATAGTCACAGGCTGGTTTTACGGGTCGTCACCGATCGCTCAGTTACATGCATCCATCAACGAGTCAGGAGACCAGAGCCAAACGGAGGTTCTATCCAGGATAGACCTACGGCAACCGACCAACCTGGAGCCGCACCCCGGAAACAACCTCGTGCGGTGGATGTTTGTGTTCACTTTTCCGCTTTCGCACTTGTCAGCCCTTTTGCCGGAGAAGCTACTTCCGATCTTCAACGGCCAGCAAAGTAGCGATGCGGCTTGGCGCACGAAGGGAATTGAAGCGAACAAAATCTCTGAATAATTTAAAACGCTTTCCATCATGGAACATTCTGACTGGCTTCCCGGTTTCGGCTGGAAGCCTGCAGACTGACTGCTTCTGTTTCATTGAGGCACACAATGCCTTCACCACGGCACGACGACGGCAGGGAATCACACTGGGAGTGAGCCTTTTGACAGGTTCTGGTTATGGAAATTATCGCTCAGGTTATGAATGTCGTTCGCTCACCAGGCTCCCCCCACCGGGCTGCGTGCCGACGGATAGGTTGAATGTCGGAAATAGTGCCAAACAAAAGGGCGAAAGGCTTCCGGTCTCGGAATTAAGCAGAAGTGTCGGGAATTAGCATTTGTATGGAAACATTTAAGGGTGATAAGTTCTCACTACGCTAGTTGGTGCGGGTGCAGGTAAATAGGGCTATGAATCTGCTAAATGAATCTTGTTCAAGTTACCTTTGTTACGTGAGTGGGATGAATTGGGATTCAGGCTGTAAGGATTTGAATTTAGGATAGGGTAATTTTGGGTAATAGGGCACTTTTCGATGGATTCTCCCATTCGAAAATTCATATAATTGTAAAGAAAATATTTCGTGTTGCAAGAATTTGAACGTAATCTCGATCAATCCAACAAACAAAAACCCCTGTAAAATCCAGTTCAAAACTTGAGACATTGAAAATGGTAGTTTTAAATCGAAAAACACCGGAGCAAACTGATTCGTATATAATTTACATGGAATTTATGATTCAATCCCATGATATCTCTCAAGATGCATCTCCTGAATATTAGATCGAAGTTTTCTGTTACTATTTTTTATTATATTTTTGAAAGCACAACTTGTAATTATTTTCATAAGAAACGACCATATTATCGGGAGTTTTATTTATTATGTTCATTTTAAGTTTCATTAATAAAACACTGAGAAAAAAAAAGGAATAAATTACCTATCGTATAATTGTGTTACGTAAAAAAATGCGTTCACAAAAAAAAATGCCCACTTCCTTAACCGTCCTATCGAAGATCAATCCAACGCGTACCAAGGCATTTAAAGGGTGTCCACGATGAAATTGCCACACACAAAATTGATTCACAAAATTCGAGTTTTCATCCGATTGCCATCAAATTTTCAGGGATTGAGAAATAACTATTAAACTTCATTTTACCATTTTACTCGTATTTTATTTACAGTCCATACGCAAATGCCCGCACCTTGGCCTTAACCCCGGCCATAAGATTCTGCACAACCTGTGAATCAACCGTTTTTTGCATGTAAACCCATACATTCTTCAGTTCCTCGACTGTCTTCACTACCTTAGGTCGTTTAAGAAGGTGCTGCTTCATAATCGCCCAGTACTTCTCGATGGGGCGGAGCTCCGGAGTGTTGGGAGGGTTGAACATTTTCGGCACGAAATTGACCTTATTGTCCGCATACCAATTCAGCACGTCCTTGGAGTAGTGGCATGAGGCCAAATCCGGCCAGAAGATTGTTGAGACGTTGAGGGCCTTCAGGAGAGGAAGCAGCCGCTTCTGGAGGCACTCTTTTATGTACACCTGTCCGTTCATCGTGTCCTGGGTCACGAAAGGTGCACTCCGCTTCCCGCACGTGCAGATGGCTTGCCAAACCAGGAATTTCTTCGCAACTTTGGACATCTTCTGAGTGCGGACATGCTCCGGAACGCTGAACTTATCCTTGGCCGTGAAAAACAGGTTGCCGGGGATCTGTTTGAAGTCGGCCTTCACATATGTTTCGTCGTCCATGATGCAGCATTCAACTTTCGTCAGCATGTTGAGGTACAACTTCCTGGCATGGGTTTTGGCGGACTTGTTCTGCTTCTCGTCGCGATTAGGGGCCTTTTGTACCTTGAACGTTCGAAGCCCAGCCTTAGTTTTGGCCTTCTGGACAAAACTTCGGCTTAGGTGCAGCTTCTTAGCCACATCCCGAACGGAGGCGTTCGGATTTCGGTTGAAGGCCCCAACTACGCGGTTGTGATTTTTGGTGTTGTACGGAATACTTTTTCCTTCACTTCTGGGCTTCCGATCGGTGGTCAACCGTTCCTCGAACCGCTTAATCACTCGCGATACCGTGGAATTCGCGATTCCCAACGTTTTAGCGATGGAACGATGCGAGAGATCCTTGTTCTCGTGATGAATGCGCAAGATTTTATCACGCACGAGCTGTTCTTTCGACTCCATTTCCGCGAGTTTTGATCTCAGGACTTTAAAACTTGCAGGATGTAAATAATGCACTATGAACTAAATCAACCCAAATTTTCATTAAATTCTACCAAACGGTCAAAAAGTTAGAGCAATTTCATAGTGTGGCAATTTCATCGTGGACACCCTTTAGTAACTATTTTTATTTTGAATCCGTGTGATGTTTCATTCCACTCCTTTAGAACCGCCACCAGCTGGTGCTTGTTTCGAATTGCATGTTTCCCGATCCGTTTCGCCAGATCATTTCTCAAATGTTCTTTGGGATAAAGATCCGAAGACTGTGGTGGAGTGTTAAGCCTATGAGGTACTTTGTACGGGATCAATTCCCTTGCAACATGGGTGATATGGATCATTGTCCTGCTGCAGACTTGTCCCTCTCCTCTGTGGGAGACAAGATCGAACATACTACTCTTTCCTCTCTTTTTGTTCATGCAGGAGCGCTACACACGCAGGAACTGCAAGGTGAGATTAAAGGACTATTCACATTAGTCCGGGCCGTAGCCCGGTAGGGTGACGGCCGAGTTACCTTACCTTACCAATCAGACTAAGGCCGGTGTGGCCTCTGTTGTACACAGAAGTTGTTTTCATTGTAATCGGTCCATGGCTGTACCTCACCAGCCTCGCTGTCTGCGGAGGGTCCGCAGGTCGCCTTCTACTTGATCGATCCACCTTGCTCGTTGCGTGCCTCTTCTTCTTGTACCTGTCGGTTCGTTTTCGAGAACCATTTTCACAGGGCTGTCGTTCGACATTCTTACGACATGCCCAGCCCATCGTAGTCGACCAATTTTTTGCAATGCGTACGATGGGAGGTTCTCCCAGCAACTTGTGCAATTCGTGGTTCATTCGCCTCCTCCACGTTCTGTCTTCCATCTGCACTCCACCGTAGATCGTACGCAGCACCTTCCGTTCAAAGACTCCAAGGGCGCGTTGGTCCTCCACTAGCAATGTCCGTAGTAGCGCGGGCACCCATGAATCCCACTTGGTATTGCCCCACGAACTCCTTTGCAATTGGTGACAGGCGGTGGCATAACATTTGGGAGAGCAACTTGTAGGTAGCGCTCAGTAGCGTGATCGCACGATAATTGAAGCAATCCAGCTTGTCGCCCTTTTTATAGATGGGACACACCTTCCATCCAATCCTCCGGTAAACATTCCTCCTCCCAAATCTTGGTAATTACCCAGTACAGCGCTCTGGCCAGTGCTTCACCCTCGTATTTTAATAGCTCGCTTGGGAGTAGGTCAACACCAGCGGCTTTGTTGACGATAGTGCCAAGCTACTGATCAGTCGCAACGTTTTAATTAAATCCACGCTAATTCCAAGAATGCTTGCAAAACTTTCTGGGTCTGCTAGCAATCGTCGAGCCATGTTTCCATTATTGCTGCTCCCACTTCCTCCAATTTTCGGTCGATTGATGTTGATCTTGAAAGCATTCTGCAGACGATCAGCGAAATATCGAGCTTTTTCCTTTACGGCAGGGTTCGCTTGAGCTGGATGCCCCTCGGTATGTTTTTGGGGCCGATACTCTGATTAACCATTCGACTATGTTAAGCCTTGAGTGGAAGTAAGAAGGGCCTGTCCGAGGATCTGATCCGAAACAAATGGGACAAGCATGTGTATTACGATTATTCACAATGGCGTTTGCAGCTTTTCCATCGATCATTGCGTATATCGCAGATACTTTTATGCAAAGCTCCAATCCGCCAAAGGATATGGTAATGGGATCTTTATTGATTGCAGCAATCTCAGAAAACAGGGTCTCGAATGCTTCTTTAGTTATAAAGTCCTTTTCCTTTACCCAGCTCATTTATTTTGGACGACAAAATTGTGGGTTTGGGTTGATCCACAACTGACACAACTTTGCACCATGTCATGTAAGGCTACGGCCGTGAACAGATGTCCTTTATTTGTATTTCGGACAGAAAATTGAGGTATGATACTGTTTCGGTATTCCATTACCTTTCACCATGGTTGAAGTGCAGTAACTCCTGAAGAATGTTTAACATACTTTCTTACACTTTCATACATAGTTTTGCTCAAACCGAATCTAGTTTTGAGCATCAGCGAGGTTTCCATGGAAGGGATTGCTTGCTTACTTGACTTTCCAATAGACTCTAAGGCTTGGGAGGCCCAGTGTTCTCCTGATGTGCCAAGCTGCTTTAATATTTTTGCAATACTAGGACAAGCTTCTTGCCTTGCTGCCTTCTCGGCTGATCTCAAAAGCTTATCTAATGCTTCATTTCGTGCCAACCTCCAGCTTAGTTCATTTTTTGATCTCTCTGTCAGAGCATCAAAAGTTTGACGACGCTTTGGACCTCGATGAGCTCCTGAACGCGGTTTTGTTTGATGCTGTTCTTTTTCACATGTTGTGAACTGATTTAAGAATTAGAGAAAAATGGGAAAAACAGGATGCATTGAAGTCGTACCGTTACATGAATTCAAGCTTAGAAGCTGTCAATTAATAGATGTGATAGTGCATTCAGAACACTAAGGGGCGATTCCCCCCCCCCCCCTTAATTCATAAAACCAGGTTCATCCATATACTTATACCCGGTTTACGCCCGGTCGTCAATCAAGTAGGTGCGTGAATGGAGCCCACCAACTTGGTCGACAACCAAGTTGCCGACCAGGTTGGTACGTGTATTTGGCCCATTAGGGGTCATGCACAAATTACCTCACGCTAAATTGAAGACTTACCCCCTCCCCCTCTTTCGTCACGTTTTTCCTATACTTAATGTATTGCTTGTCACAAAATCTTATACTCCAACCCCACTCTAATGTGACATTATTTGTGCATGAGCGCTTAAGCGCAGAAAACGGCGTTAAGTTGAAATCTGGCATTAATTTCTATGAAGGATGTTATAAAAAGCCAAAGAAGAACTATGGAATTAGAGAATTTATTATAACATATCAAAGCAGTATTAATTTTGTATACGTTGCATGTAAGTTGATCGATTAAATTTAAATGTCTCAATATTTTGAAATTTTTTGTATAAGCAAACTATTGCAAATACTTACGTCAAATGATGAATCCAACCATTCCTTATGGTTCTCAAAGAACTTTAATCTACCATGCGTACCAGCCCAACGACGACGAAATTGTTTAATCCACTTTTTTAACTTCTTGATCTATCTTCTTCTCATTTTCATGTAAATTCGCACCGAATAATGAAGTTATGTGCTTCTTGCTTCGACTCTTCGACAGATTCAATATACAATGTCGCAATATCTCTATTTGAAAGCATTCTTACTGAAACTTTAAACTCTTGAATGAAATTAATTCAAAAATGAATCAACTGTTTCCAACGGCTTTCCCGGGAAGCTCACTAGACTGATTAAAGCTACGATGGACGGTGTGCGAAACTGCGTGAAGAATTCGGGCGAACATTCCAGCTCGTTTAAATCACGCCGGGGTCTACGTCAAGGTCTTTCGTGCCTGTTGTTCAACATTGCGCTAGAAGGTGTCATGCGAAGAGCCGGGCTCAACAGCCGGTCAATTCGTTTGTTTTGCGGATGACATGAACATTGTCGGCAGAAGATTTGAAACGGTGGCAGAAATGTACACTCGCCTAAAACGCGAAGCTGCGAAAGTCGGACTGGAGGTGAATGTGTAGAAAACAAAGCACATGCTAGCAGGAGGTACCGAGCGCGACAGGGACCGCCTAGGCAGCAGTGTTACGATAGACGGGGATACATTCGAGGTGGTGGAAGAATTCATCTACCTTGGATCCTTGCTTACGGCTGACAACGACAACAGCCGTGAAATCCGAAGACGCATCATCAGTGGAAGTCGTGCCTACTACGGGCTCCAGAAGAACTTGCGGTCAAGAAAGATTCACCCCCGCACTAAATGTACCATGTACAAAACGCTGATAAGACCGGTTGTTCTCTACGGGAACGAAACGTGGACGATGCTCGAGGCAAGCACTTGGTGTTTTCGAACGTCGGGTGCTTAGGACCATCTTTGGCGGCGTACAGGAGGATGGAGTGTGGCGGCGAAAATGGAACCACGAGCTCGCTGAACTCTACGGTGAACCCAGCATTCAGAAGGTCGCGAAGGCTGGAAGGATACGGTGGGCAGGGCATGTTGTGAGAAGGCCGGACAACAACCCTGCAAAAATGGTGTTCGCCTCGAATCCGGCCGGTACAAGAAGGCGTGGGGCACAGCGAGCACGATGGGCGAACCAGGTGCAACAGGATCTGGCGAGTGTGTGTCGTCAACGAGGTTGGAGAGAGGCAGCCATAGACCGAGTATATTGGCGAAATGTTGTAGATGAAGTCATATCGTAAATACGATGTATGGCTATTTAAATAAGATAATAAGAATCAACTGTTTAAAATGGACACGGCTGTCATTTTTTTTTCTCGCGAATACAAAAATAGAAGTGGGAGAATTCAACGATGAACGGTGAGAGGTGAGACATTTTGTCAAATGATGTTGTATTCGTATGTCAAAACACCGTAAACATAATGCATAATGCCATGTGCCTTATCTATATGTGAAGCAGTACCTCTTGCGAGTGTCTTTGTGAGCACGACCAACTAAATGAGTGGTAGTGCAGTTTCGTGTACGCTACGTACGAGGCACCCGAGCGGATGAAAATAATCACGAATTTTGTTCAGAGAACTGGTTCTTGTGCCTTCGTCACTTTTCATCTCCGGAAATGTTTCATAGTATTGCTTGCGAATACAATCAAACATGCTCATGTGCCACTCCTGTATGTGTGTCTCAATAGTTACAAGTTTTGTTTACATAAGCTGATATGCCATTTTTAAGTGTTACGCGTGATATTCGCTTGTATTCGTCTTCCATTAGGCTCTCTGAGAAAATTACCCTGTGCAATTTCTCAGACATTTTCATAATATTGTCGTGCATTTGACTGTATTGTAGCACCCGGCTATTTCAAAAACCGCATTATATATATTGAGTCTTCCAGTATGCAGAAAAAAGCGGGTAAAACTGATGTCTAAAGGGCGAACACGAAAATATTGCGACACATTCAACAGGCCATAACTTTTTTACCATTGGGTAAAAATCAACCGAATTTTGCACACTTTCTCATTGATGTGTATTGTTTACATGCTGAGCTACGTCCAGAATGCAAAGAAGAGAGCTGGACAACATACATACAAGATACAGAACTTCCCAAACCGCGATGAGCGGCAACAATCGACGGCTAAAACTCGGGCACGGAAGCTCTACGAGAAGATGCTGACAAAATATGGCTGCTGTGTGATGGACGACGAAACGTTTATAATAGCCGATTTTAAGCAAATTCCGGGGTTGGGGGTTTTCACCGGCAAGAGCAAGTTCTATGTGGACAACAAATTTAAGAAGAAGAAAATGTCGAAGTTCGCCACCAAATATCTCATATGGCAGGCCATCTGCTCTTGCGGACTGAGGAGTGAGCCTTTCGTGACAAAGGGCACAGTAAATGGCGAGATCTACAAATCTGAGTGCCTCGAGAAGCGCCTTTTGCCATTCTTGCAGCAGCACGACGAAGCTCCGCTATTTTGGCCAGATTTGGCATCATGCCACTATTCTTAAAGTGTCCTGGAGTGATATGAGGCTAATTCTGTCCATTTTGTTCCAAAGGACATGAATCCGCCAAACTGTCCGGAGCTGCGCCCGGTGGAGCAGTACTGGGCAATGATGAAGCGGGAACTTCGGAAGAGCAAGAAGACAGTCAAAGACGAGAAGGACATGTTAAGAAAATGGAAAAAAAACTGATAAACTGGTACCGGATGACACTGTAAAGACTTTGATGGAGGGCATCAAGCGAAAATGCGTTCAATTTTACACTCAAGGCTCCATCGATTATCTTTTCTTTTGATTTTTGAAGTAAATATATGTATAAAACTACCCTAAAATTTTGGTTTGATTCTAAACATTATAAGAAAATTGGCATGACATTTTCGGTGTCGCAATAATTTCGTGTTCGCCCTTTACAAGATAAATACCAAGCCGACTGGGATATCCATCGTACAACGTTTCTAAAAAGATGTAAGGTATCGACGGAAAAATGGGTAGATAGGAAAGATCGTCGCGAGTAACATGTATTAACTAGATTAAGAATAGGTCACACTATATTAACAAAAGAGCATTTATTCGACAAAAATATTTCTAAGGATTGTGAAGTATGTAAAACCGAATTAACAGTTGAGCATATATTATTCCAATGCAGAAAATATGATCATATTCGTGAAGAAGTGGGAGTTAATAATGACCCAAGCATTGCATTAGGGAATGAAAAAGAAGAAGAAATTGAGGTTTTGAAATTCTTAAAAAAGTGTGAGCTCTACGACAAGATATAATTAAAAACATTTCAAAGAGGCGAATGTACCTTGGCGTTTAAAACCTCTATAATGAATAAAAAAAAAAAAAATATATTCATGAGTCGTTAGGTAGGGTCCAGGTGGTGGAGTCGTCTTCCTAGCGTCGGTGATTGTCACCATGTGAGGAAAATAGGCCGTTGTAAAATAAAAAAAAAAAAAAAAAAAAGGGAGGGTATTGCGCTGATCCGCCGGGTGGGGGGTAGTTACTTACTTTATCCAACACAAAAAAAAAAAAAATAGAAAAAAAAAAAATATTACTCTTATTATTATTCGATAATAATAAGAGGACTTTTTTTTTATTAGGGCGAATATAACATTGAGCGACTCTCTTTGGTTACTTTCTCTTTCATTCATATTTCAATCACCTTTACGTTTTTCATTCTATTATTTGTAGAGTATGCTAGCCAGAACTGTTCTGTTTCGATCTGTTCAAAATCATCCCTCGGAAGTTTTATTATGGCGCTGTAATAAATGAAAGAGAGCGAGACAGGAGTAAATCTCTCATTGTTAGATTCGCGCTATTGAAAAAAACTCCTAGAGTTTAATAAGAGGCTTGTTGTTCTGAACTACGAAAAATTAAACAATTTACTCTATTATGACTAATACTTTAAAACGACTAAAGTAATATGGATGTAATCTCCGTCGTTAAGCACCATATTGGGTCTTCTTCGGGATGTCTTTTGTATTATTTCTTTAGACATCGCATTGTTAGCTTTGTGCTCTTCATCTACCAGAAAATTTCAAAAATTCACTTAAAACACTTTAAACACTTAAACATTAAAAAGATTTTCAGCCACCCACTCTTTTATACAATTGACGCCTCATTACATTGAATTCCCATTTTTGCGTATCGTTTCTGTTTAGATAGCCTATTATAAAAATATACAATTACTTACTCATACATTGCCATTGAAAATTCAAGGAAAACCAACAATATACTGTGCGATGACCATAATAAGGTAGAGTTAAGAACATCTTAAAAGTAGTGTCGCTTGAATTGGGTCTGAAGTTTCCTTGTGAAATCATTCTTTTTTTCTATTTGAACATTAATTATATAAAATGTGACTATTTTCTATATGCTTGATCCATTTTCTGTATATTGGATCCATTACAAGGACTATTGGGTCAACTTTGGCAAAAATGGGTCATTAGAAAATAGTGAAGGTAATATTTTCAGTGTAGTATAATAATCTTCAACATTCTATCCCAGAAATGTTTATCACAGTTCTTTTAATTTATGAGCTGTGAAACTCCACTTTCCATAACACTGAATTCCACAAATCGACATGCTGACACATGAGTAACCACTTCAGAGACATAACATAAAAACCCACTCATAAACAAGAAGTGTATTCCAAACTTGACCCACTCAAACGCTAACATTATAATTTATATTTACCACATGTTTCTTTTCCTCAAGACCAGAAGGCCTAGATTCTTACCATCTTTCTTTTCGGCTAGCTTCGTCTTAATTGACGAATCCATAATGCCACAACGAGTCACCAATACTTTGCCAAAAGTTACGTGATGGGTTGATTACATTTGGAGACCGGTTAAGCACCTCCCATAGTTTAAGTTTTGCATGTTGGAATTAAGTTTGCTAGATTTAAGTTCTATGAATAAATAGTATTCACTATCGTTACGCGAACCTAATCGGATATCTTGTCCAATAATAACACAGCACGAGGGTTATCGCATCAGCTTATCAGCGAAGTCATGGCGCTCAAAAAGTTAAGGAAATTAAAAATATCATATGAGTGTTTAACTTTAAATCGAAGAAAAACATCTCAATTACTTCAAAACGAAATGATCATCACGATGTCAACACAATTTTAGCTGAATTTATGAGATATTTGGTACATAGGCTGAATTAGGCTTAGCGACTTTTAACGCGCGCACACTACAGCGCCATTTAGATCAAAGGAGTGCAAGTAAGAAGTAAAATCATTTGGAGGAAAACAAACCATCATTCCTCTAAGCCTAATAAAGGGGCTAGGATGACATAACATCCCATAACCCGAATTTCAAATTGAAATTTTTCAAAAAATATAGTAAATTCATAAACTGCGAATACTTTTTTCCGTCGCTGTATGATAATAACATGATAACACAACAACACAACGTAACATGATGAACCAATTCAGAAAAGTTGTTCCATAATCCAGGAGATCCTGAATATCATTTCAATCCTTCAAGCTGAATTTAAAAAGCGAATTTATATTCAAACGAAAAATTTACATTGACTATAAACATCAAACTCCACACCAATCATGCATAGTTGCGAGTGAAATGAGCAATTTCTACCGTCATCTCCCTCCGAACGATGTCTTATCATCATTTACATGTCCAAAGCAAAACACTCACAGATTCCCAGCCGTACCACAACGGAGTTCCCACCGGGATAAACCTCTGTCCGACAAAGCTTTAATCCGCTGAAACATCACCCTCTCAGCAGCTCGTTTCTCGGTCGGTGTGAGCTTTGCGGGCATTGTCCAGCCAAATCCTTGTACTTTCCCTTCCAACCTCCCCGCTCCGCCAATCTTGGCATCTCTATTTGCCTTGCAATTACGATGTCCTTTCGGTATGTCGCTCACCAACGTACCAAGAATCAACATTGAGGACGACGACAACGACGACGACTGTCGACGCCTGGAAACCTAAAGCAAGCAGCAACAGCAGCAGTCAAACCATCAGCACACATATTTATTATGCATAAAATGTAATCCCAAAAAGGGAAAAGACGCTCTCGAAATCCATCTTCGACCCAACCGGCAACGGTCGTCTGGATGAGCGAAACCGGCGACGGCGGGAAAAGACGTCCGAATGCAAGGGAGATGCCACTTTGGCAGACCTTGACTTCATAAGTTCAGTCCGCCCTGGTGGCTGGGATGGAGCGGAATGGATTGGAAAATGGACCGAAAGTTACAGCAGCTACTTAGGACTACTGATCTGAGATGTCCTATCGATTGTAGAGGTGAATCTCGATCGAATGCTTGTTGCCAGTAATTGTATTTTTGTTGTGAAAAATTTACGAGCAGGAGTAAAAATAGCTGTGTCAGCGGTGGAAATGTGGATTTATTTATTTAGTTTGAAGTAGGATTTTGTCTCGCCTTTTCAAAGAGAAACTATAGGTGAAATTGATGAAAGCTTGTACGATTTCCAACAATTTAGCCGTAACTATATGGATCCAGAATTTTGCTGCAGCCCTTCGGAAATTCGGACTGGAGCGTTCAAAAGTGAATATCTCTCTTCTCTACCAAGATTGAAGGCAATGAGATACTGTTTTTGACTGTCTTTGTTGACACATTTTTGTTGTTCACCAATGACAAGCTGCTGAAGAAAGTGTTCTGCAGTCGATTTCATAGATATAAATCGAGCCAATAGTGAGTTGTCACTGTATCATGACACTAATATTGAAACGATGCGAAGTTGGAGATGTCCCAATTGAGTAATTTCCAGACAGTTGAGCATGAGCATGAGCATGGTTGACCGCCCACGGATGCTACTCCGGTATTGCCAGATCAGCTGTATTTACACAAACAACCAATAGATGATGTTTGGGACTAACATACATCTTCAATGTGTAAAATCTGGTGACCCATTATGAAGCAATACCGGCGCCGGCCGTGGGGAGGGAATGGGAAGGAACGTGTTGACATCAGTAGTACGATTTTTCGTTTTCACTTGATGAAATCTTTGGAAATTTACTTCAGTGTTCCAGTCACATTCACTCTATGCGAGAGCTTCTGAATGTTTAAACCTGATTCTGTACAAGAAGCTTTTTCGCTAGTTCATTCACTGTTGTCCAAGCTGTTTTGATTTTGAATTCATGAGCTTTTAGAGTTCATTACCCAGTTCAGAAGTCATTTTGAATTTCAGAAGGATTCACTGAAACTGATAGAAATGTTTTTTCAGTTCAGAAATGAATGGCTGTGAGAGTAGCAGAGTTGTGTGCTATGCTAAAAGCATTTGGTTCATGTGACTTGGGTAGTATTTAAAAACATGTTATTTTGCACGACTCTTTCGAACAGATTGAAAATAACTTGCAGTGCCATCGAAGAATGAATGCCGTAATTAATAGGAAAGAATTCATATTAAAGACCGTGCAATTTCATAGTTGGTACTCCGTTACTGCACAGAACTAGTGTAATTGCATAGAGAACCACATAAATGGAGCTTGGGAGCAGCTTTACATCTTCAATGTACAAGTTCACTAATTCTATTTATAGATCAGTACTGGTGCTGGCCACGTCCTCACGGTCTTCTGTGAGGAGGGGAGGGGGGATGATTAGTTTGACAATCGTTGTTATTAGAGACCGTGATCACCACTGCGTCTCTACAATTGCCAAGGGAAGGATAGTTGTGTTAGTGAGGCAAGTTATTTTTAGATCATGGATGGGCTGTGGTAAGTGATGCGATCAATGAGAGAAAGCGCAGTACACTGGTTTTTATTTTAAATCTAGTGGTGATAGAAAGAGCCAAGTGACAAATGGCAAGGAAGAGGACGGGACGGGCCTGGGATTGAACTCCCGACCATCTGCTCGGTAAGCAGAACAGGTAACCACCACCCAGCCGCGTCAAATAGGAAAGAATTCATATTGCTAAAAGAGATTTAGATGATGATTGATAGGTCCTCGCTTAGCTCAGTCGGTAAGGGCGCGGATGCAAAGCAACACCATGCTGGAGGTGGCTGGGTTCGATTCCCGGTCTGGTGTAGGAATTTTTCGTTGAGGAAAATTTCTTGACTCCCTTGGCATAGGGGTATGATTGCGTAAAGCCTGTACGCGAAAAAAAAAATGCACCAGACAAAAGTGTTCGCCACAAATTTATTTTATATCGGTTTTTCTTGAAACTTTCAGGGAATAAACTTATCCATATGCATTATGTTTCGACATAATTACTTTATTCAATTTTCTTTCCATCGCTGAACTCCCGCACCTTTCCCTTAAGACCCCTCATTACATATCGTGCAATGGTGGAGCTGACCTTTTTGGTCACTTTCATCCGTTCTTCCTTCAACTCCAGCTCGTTCTTAAACACGTTGGACGATTTTTGAACTTTGGCCTTCATTATGGCCCAAAATCTTCCCACCGGACGAATCTCTGGTGAATTTGGGGGGTTGGCGGTTTTTGGTACAAAAACAACGTTATTGTCTCTGTACCAATCCAACGTCGATTGCGCGTAATGGCATGATGCCAGGTCAGGCCAAAATAATGTCTCGCCTCCGTGGGACCGCAGACGCTGGAGACACTCGGTGCGGAAAATTTCGCTGTTGATGGTACCCGTTGTGGTGTACGGTTTACTCAGTTTACCTCATTGGCATATGGCCTGCCAGAGCAAGTATTTTTTGGCAAATTTGTCCACTTTCTTCTTCCTTATGTCTTCCGGAAAATCAAACTGGCAACGTAGAATTCCCGCCCCGGTATCTGCCTTGATGTAGGTTTCGTCAACCACTCTCGATACAGCTTCCTTGCGCGGGATTTGGCTGCCGTGTTTTGTTGATCACGCCGGTTCGGTGCCTTGCGGACCTTGAGTACACGAAGCCCAGCTCGTTTCCTGGTTTGCTGAACGAACCAGGCGGAAGACTTTGCCTTCAGAGCCGCGTCGCGAGTATAGAGGTTCGGATTACACTTGAAATAATCCAACACCTTCCGGGCCTTCACAGGGTCAGCTGTCTTCGATTTACTTCCACTTCCAGCCCGCCGCTCGGTCGTCTGGGACTCCTTAAACGATTTTACCATCCGAGGCACAGTTGTATGGGTGATTCCCAGTTGTCTTCCGATCCATCTCATGGTCGCAGTCGGATTTTCCAAGACGGCGTGCAAAATTCTCCGGCGATTTTCTTCTTGTTTCGATGACATCTCAATAACCACTGAACCGATTGTTATGAATTTTGCACATGTAAACAAATCACTCCAAACTAGTTATACCCAGATTTTCATCAATCAATTTTAGCTACGGACAAAAAAGTTACACACGGATAAAAATGGAGCATTTTTTCGAGTACAGGCCTTACAAGATATTAATGAGACCGGTAGTCCTCTACGATCACGAAACATGCACATGGCTTGTGGTGGACCAACGTGCTCTAGGTGTTTTTGATTGGAATGTGTTGCGAACGATCTACGGTGGAGTGCAGATAAGAAACAGAACGTGGAGGAATCGGTCGACAACGAAGGACGGGGCATCATCGTCGTAAGAATGTTGGACGACAGGCCAGTTAAAATGATTGTCGATAACGATCCAACGGGCACAAGAAGATGAGGTGCGCAACGACCAAAGTGGATCAATCAAGTAGAAGGCAACCCGTGGACCATTCGCAGACTACGTAGAATGAAGATAATTTGTGTGTACAGCAGAGGCCACCCGGGCCTTGGTGTTGACTCATCAGAATACCTCTTTAAATGTAAGCCTAGATTATTTTTTTTTTTTAAACAAAGTATGACAATTTGCTTAGAATGACGAAGTCTTGGCACAAACACAGTTTCATTCGATTCTGAGATGGTGTGTCTTGGTCGAGTTTGGGCGAAATTTGTCCTCTACAGATTTGTAGAGCTTATTACTTGCTGTTTTCATGTTCATTTATATATTGTTACCTCTCGTTTCGTGTATAAGGAGTGTATCGAATATAAGCTATCCACATACATTTGCGTTGTACGCATGTATTTGTGATGGTTTTTTCTGAATGGTGGTGGTTTTGGTTGTGGGAAAAAGGGGGGGGGGGTGTATTTTAGGGGATTTTGGATATTGAAAGAGGGGGTGGATAGGGGGCAGGGGGGGTTGGTGATGCACTGTGGTCCAGGGAGTAAAATTAGGTGGAATAAATTAATAACTCAAAGAATATAAGAGATAGCGTATTGATGTCTTCTGAACAGTTTCTAGTTAGCTTATGCCGCGTTGTTTGCAAAAATGACCTATACGCCTAATTTCATCAATGAAGTAATTCACTTTCAAACTTTTTTGTTTTAATAGATAGAAATAAAAAATGTTCAACAAAATTATGGAATAGAAAAAGAATTTAAACTTTGTAGAAGATCATGTTTGAATATCTCTTCTATTTTTTGAGATATAGCGCGCCATAAGAAACAAAACCCAAAAATCATAATTTCTGACATATTTTGAAAAATATCAACTTTTCAGGCCTACTATGTTCAAAGCGATTGTAGTTATTATAAAAATACACATTTGCTTCAAAGTCATCATACCCGTAAAACTTTTCTGTGAAAAGTTATCATCAGTTTTGTTGTTTTTCAACCCATATATTCAAGCGTTACCTTTAGAAAAGGCGCAAGTGAAACCGATAGTAATATATACCAGTTGAATAAATATATCCCAAAGAACATTTAGGCAAAATTGGGGAAAGGTCTTTTTTGATTTTGCTTTATAGCAGCACGTTGAAAAAATCGCTTCATCTGCCACAAATCTACAACCGTATTCCGCTGTAGATCAAATCAAAGCAAACTTTGCTTTGTATGGCTCAAAATTGTCGTGTTACGTTCTTTCAAAATGAAACAAGGTAGGTAAATTGGTTGATTAAGCATTGTTATTTCAATAACGCGAATTTTAATTCATCAGCAATTCCCCTGATCGTTCTCATCTCTCATCTAATGGAGGGAGCTACAGAAAAAGATTTATTGGAATTTGTAAAGAAAAGGTATTCCGGAGAAAAACTTAACGTAAATTTGGTGCGTAAGAAGCTTCATCTTGTGATGCTGAAGTTTCAGACACTATGGCGTGCTGCTGGACGAAAACGCGAACGGTTCTTGAAAATCAACAATACTTGGCTTGATGGAGAATTTATCGTCGATGTTACGTCTTCCTCAAAACAATCCGCCGGCCGCACATCAAAGCCGTTCAAAGACGCAAAACGAAAGTTAAAGAAAAAAAAAGGTTGAACCTCTTCTCAGCCAATATTCGGCACATGAAATCTCGTTTGCTGCAGCAACATCCGTACCGTCGGCTGGGTTCCGGAAAGCTGGTAAATTGATAGAACAATTAGCACAAAATCCTGAGACAGCAGCGGCCAATCGACAATCTTTGGCAGATAAACGGAAAGTATTTGATGCACTTACAGCTGAGGAAGGCCTTGCATTCTTATGCAAGAACGGGTTTTCAAAAGCTCAATACATGGATATTCGGCAAATGAATTTGAGCAGAGGAGCAGATATATACCCATCATATAATAAATTAGTCGAAGCTAAGAAACTGTGCTATCCTACAGGTATTTAAACATCCACTCAGAAATATGGGTTACATATTTATTGTATTTATTACTATTAGATCTGTCCATCCGCCCATCTGTTGCTGAAGTATCGTTACAGAATCTTGTTGACCATACCACGAAGCGCCTTTTTCAAAGCTTGATGAGCCGAGTGACGTCTCAAGACATGGTGCTATATACAAATGGGGTTGTGACGGCAGTAGCAATCACGCAAGATATAAGCAGTGTTTTATCGACGAGGACGAGGACCATGAACTGCAAGAATATAGAGATTCTCATATATTCGCATTCTCGCTAGTTCCTCTACGATTGATTGGGCATCGTAGATCTGACGGTACTGAAGAAAGTGTTTGGAACAATGATCTTCCTTCATCAATTTCCCTATGCAGACCCATTAAACTGGTTTTTGCAAAAGAATGTGCAGAGCTGACTAAACGCGAGGTTCTTCTAATGAACGCACAAATTCAAAATTTGAGAAATGTTATGCTAACGTTGTCCAACCAAGTTGTTTTTGTAAAACCAGTGATGCTGTTTACGATGATGGACACCAAAGTCGTCAACGATTTGACTGGAACCAACTCGCAAGCCTGCTATATTCGCGGAATTTCTGGCAAACACATTAACAATTCCAGAAGTGGTCTTGACTCTGATGATTCTGGCAAATATAAATATGGCTTTTCTCCTCTTCATGCGTACATAAGAACCATGGAAATGTTTTTGAAAATGTCTTATAGACAGGTGCTTGATAAACCTACATGGCGAGTTAGCAAATCAAACGAAGCGGTAAAAGCTAAGGAAACGGAAATTCGGAAAAAGATGCGTGAGAAATTGGGTAAGAATAGTATATTCTTCAATATTTTAAGTTTTATTTTTAAATTGTTTGATTTCATCTTAGACTGATTCCACGCCAAATCGGTCGATCACCAAACTCAACTATCTTCGGTTTTGGTGGAAAATGGGGCCGCGGTTCGGTGTGTTGAAAAAAAAAAAAACCCTCGGGTTGTTGATTTTGGTGTATCCATTAGTTTTTGGGTGGGTGTTTTTTTTTTTTTTTTCATTTTTTTAAAAAAATAGTAGAAAAAAAACCACAATTTAGAGAAAAACTTGATATGGGGGAGTTGTAGAGAACTAAAAAGGCTTTGTAAAAAAATGTACACTGAAAAAAAAAATTTTTTTTCATAAAGAAAAATCGAAAATAAATACTAAAAATCGAATATAAAAAAAAACATATTTTTAATATTTTTCAAATTTGTTTTGTGGAAATTTGAGAAAAACAGACACGTTTTGAAAAAAACTCTAGGATGGACGCTCTTATAATAAAAAAGTTTTCCGAAGAGCAAACTTTGGTGCATATTTCAAATTTTGGTTATTCATTATTATAAATGAAAATTAATTATACAATATGATTTTGGAGATTATTTAAAACAATAATGATAATATTGATAAATCACCTGAACGCAACCGTTTTCGAGATTTTTCGGATTTTATTTCAATAGAATGAAAAAACATAAGAAAATTCGCTCTTTTCTTAAGTTAATCGAGATTTCCACCAGAAATGATAAATTTTCCAAGATCTTCATATTATAACGTTCACATTACTCTAATGTCCTCTTTTCTTTTGATATCAGGATGATAAGAAGACTCATTTGAAAAGAAGAAGATAAATAGCACTATTGTTTTAATATTGCAATCAATATATTTATAATTGTTTTATGGCTGTATCGGTCGGGCCGCTCAGAGAATGAAGGGAGCAAATTTGCTAAAGCGATGAAAGTAACAGCGAGATAGATGTCGCAGGGGCGACAAGTGTGAAATGGACAGATGATGAAATTATGCGGAGGGTCATATAGAAGAAGCATATTAATCGAACTGCTGACTATTTTGCCAAGCTCCAACGATGTTAGAGGTCGGGTGTAGTGTGTGAAAACTACACTCCCAACAGTTCGGTGATGTAGCGATGAAAGTAACACATATTGTTTAAGGTAGGTAGACAAATAGCAGCTATAACGTATGTCAGGTATATCTTCTCATAAAAAAACAGCTAATGTACGCTGCCTGTAAACTACCAGAGATGTTTTATACCTGCATTTCCAAAAGGTACCACAGCCAATATATATGCTCATACATAGTCGCATTCATCAGTAAAATCTATCTGAGTGAACTGAAAATGGAGTTTAACATGAAGAAGTGTTGTATGCCGTTTCCCACTAAACGGTGCTCAAAAAAACCTTCGTAAATTAACCGAACAAAATGTCAAAAAACTCAAGTTTATGGGCAAAACACATTTGGACACTTCTTTGATGATTTGTGATAATTGTCGTTTGCATTTAAATAGAACGGAACAATCCCATGCTGCAATTTCGGAGCCTAGTGAGAAACCATCAATTACTAACATTATGGATCCACAACCATCTACATCACGGCAAGTAGACTTGTATGGTCTCGAGGAAACGCCATCGGCAATATCATTAATGTCAGTGCCATCTGATAGCAGTGTGCAAGATTATTCAAGGCGCCATAATATTGAGCTATTTAACAAGGGCGTAGCTGGAATCAACGTTTCGCCAATATCGGCTAAAAAGTTCCTGAACGTAAATTATGCCCGCAAAAAGTTCAAAGATGTTTCAAACGGCATTCGGACACACATATTTGGGGATCAAGCGGAGGAGGATGACCTGGAACAATTGAAAGTGAAAGCAGCCGAATATGACGAAATAATCGCGCAGCTAAAGGACCGGTATGCTGATCCAGAAACTTCGAGGGACGATCAAGTAAGGATACTTTCGGTTTTACCACAATCTTGGACAAATCAAAGAGTAATGGCAGAATTTGGAATAAAAAACAAGTACATCGTATCACAAGCTAAATTCCTTGCAAAGCACGAAGGTGTTTTAGCTGCCCCTAACGAAAAGCTGGGACACGGTCTGAACCCGGAAATAAAAACCAAATTTTGCAATTTTACGACAGTGATGAGATTACACGAGCAACCCCTGGTATGAACGACTACGTTTCAGTGAGGAGTGAAGGTAAGAGGGTTCATATTCAAAAGCGCCTTTTAGTTTGTTCATTAAGAGAAGCTTTCATTAAATTTCAAGAGATGCATCAAAATGCTGTTGGGTTTAGCTCTTTTGCAGCACTAAGACCAAAGCATTGCAAATTACTTGGCAGCACAGGTTCTCATAACATTTGTGTTTGCACCATTCATGAGAACATTAACTTGATGCTTCATGGTCTTAGAAAATATTCATTCGAGAATGATTATAAATTGTGTTTTGAAGAAATATTATGAAGCTCATCAACTAGAAGATGTCCAGGCTTTTCAGATTTTGAGAGTAGTTTAACAGACAAATTAGAAAAACGTGGTTTAGTTGAAATATCTTTTGAGCAATGGATTTCAACTGATAGATGTAGTTTAGAGACACTTGTTAAACCAATTGATGAATTTATTGCTTATTTTTGTGAAAAGTTGGAACAATTAGTATCCCACGATTTTGTCAAATCTCAGCAGTCTAGTTTCTTGAGAGATTATAAAAGTTGTCTTAAAGACGGCGCAGTAATAATAATTTGTGATTTTTCTGAAAATTATTCATTTGTTTTTCAAGATGCTGTTCAAAGTAGTTATTGGAGTAATGAGCAAGCCACTATTCACCCTTTTGTCATTTATTACACGGAATCTGGAATACTTAAAAATATCAGTTTCATTGTTATCTCAGAAGTGTTGAAACATGATACGATTGCGGTGCAGGTGTTTATTTCAAAACTAATAAGCTTTTTGCAAACAAAAATTAAAGTAAAGAAAGCTACGTTTATGTCTGACGGGGCAGCATCCCAATATAAAAATAGGAAGAACTTTGCAAGCCTTTGTAAGTTTAAAAAGAAATACAATATTGATGCTGAATGGCATTTTTTCGCAACATCCCACGGTAAGGGACCTTGCGATGCAATTGGTGGTACATTAAAACGAATGGCAAGATATGCAAGCCTTGCTGTACAACATGAACACCCTATAAAAAGTGCATTAGAGTTATTCGAATGGGCGAACCAAAAAAGTGATGATTTTTTAACAAAAATGTCGTTTTGTTATGTATTACATGAAGAGTATGAACAGGGGGTAGCAGAATGGAATGAAATTTACCGACAGACTAAAACGATTGCAGGTACACAAAAGTACCACTCATTCGTTCCAATTTCAGAAAACGAAGTTTTTGTAAAACTGTTTTCGAATGACGAAGAAGGCAGGATTCATAATATATATAAAAGCAATCAATAGTTTATATAATGTTTATGTAATATTATCAATGACCGAGACTAATAAATGGTATATATAAATATAAATCCAACCATAATTCATTATTTTTGTCTTATAACTTTAAGTGAAGCTTTTTCAATCGACGAGCTGTTAAGAGTAAGTAAGAGGCACATACATGTGTTTTAAAAAGGCTAAAAACACAAGAGAAACAATCGTTAGCTATTGTTGTTTTAATATCACGAGTAATTTATGAAAAGGGCGTATTTTTTGAGGTTTTGAAATTTTATTGAAAGAAAATCAGAAATATCTTGAAAACGGTTGCGTTTACGTCATTATCATTATTGTTTGTAATGATCTTCAAAACCATATTGTAACATCAAAATTTATTTATAAGAATGAATAACCAAAATTTGAAATATACACCAAAGTTCGCTATTTGAAAAACTTTTTTATTATAAGAGCGTCCATCCTAGAGTTTTTTTTTAAAACGTGTCTTTTTTCCTCAAATTTCCGTACAACAAATTAAAAAAATATTAAAAATATGTTTTTTTAGATATTTTATTTTTAGTAATTATTTTTGATTTTTCTTGATGAAAAAAAAAATTTTTTTTTCTGTGTATATTTTTTTAAGAGAGGTTTTTTAGTTCCCTACAATTCCCTTATATAAAGTTTTTCTCTAAATGTAATGGTTTTTGAACTACGATTTTTCAAGTAAAATGTTGGAAAAAACACATACGCCCATCTCAAAAGTTACTCTTGAACCCAAATTATCTTAACACCAGTGGAATTTTTTTTTCCAACGTACCGAACTCATGTGCCAAGTTTCATCCAAATCAATGATGATCGGGTATGATTTTTGGGATTTCCGGCACATTCTGGATGGAATCCCTCCTTACTATTTCATGTGATTTTTTTTTCACAGGATTATGCATTAGTGAACCGGTTCCAGGAGGTGGCAATTCTAACGACGGAAACACGGCACGAAAGTTTTTCCGTGAATGGAAAACTACGGCAAATATTACTGGACTAAATGAAAATTTGTTGGAACGGTTCCATATTCTTCTTACAGTGATTAACTGTAAAGCAAGAATCGATTATAATTCTTTTGAAGATTATGCCGAAGGGACTAGAGCATTGTACGTGAAGTTATATGGTTAGTATGCGTTGTCTCCAACAGTCTATAAACTTCTTGTTCACGGAGCAGCAATAGTCAAATATACAGTTCTTCCAATCGGAATGTGCAGCGAAGAAGTTCAAGAGACAAGGAACAAGTGAATTCGGAAATATCGGGAGTTCCACTCCAGAAAGTTCAATAGAACAGTAAATATGGAAGATGTCTTTAAACGGTTGCTCTTATCGTCAGATCCTGTAATTTCTTTGACTAATAGGATATCTTCGGGAACACTTGCATCAGAACTACCTGATAAAGCCAAGCTCTTGATCATTGAATACTAAATTTCAATTTTATTTTTAATAAGAAATAAACTCTTACATGAACAAAACCTAATATTTTTGACCTTGTCATCATCAAGTTACAATGCTACGTTCTGATATACTCACGTTATATGTGTCAAGAACTATATATGATTCCCCTACACAGTAATTCTCATTTTTTGACTACATTCTATGCATTTCAATGAACATCCTCCATACGTCAAAAAATGCCTACTTTCAAATCCCAAAAAATTAATACTTTTGGGTACTTTTTTCTTTCCAGTGTTCCAAAAAAAAAAAAAAAATGCATAGAAACAAGGCTATCAACAAAGTGGAAATAATTATTTGTTCTTGTTGACTGGCGTTGCCGAAAAAAGTCATTACAAGCCAATCATGAATCCACTATCTTGGACAAGCTACGAGGCACTAATTTGATCATTTAGATTGATCTCTATATCTATGGATGCCTGTTTTCTCGGAAATAAAAACTTTTTCCTGAAAATCATACTTCCCAGTAAGAAGAATCATGTTCTAATTTATGGTGTATTTTATTAGCATGTGGGGGTTTTTGGAGATAAATCTACATGGAATGTCGTTAATTACAAAAAAAAAAAAAAAAAAACAGATCCGAACTGAGTTTCTTATCTCATCTTCATTTCATAAAGTGACTAGTTCCTACACACAATCACATTTAAAAATGCATAGTTTCTAATCTCTTTCACATGCTGCAAAATGCCTCAAATTTAATCACTTTTTGAAGTATAACCTCTATAAGCATTTATGCATGAAACCTCTTTAGGAATTTTATGCATAATTCCAGTCTTCATGCAATGTGCCTACTTTGAAGTCATAATTGCACACTTCAGAAAAACCGTGTGGTTCTTAAACACGTGAAATAAATCCGATTATTGTAGATTTGCGGCATAAAAACCGATATTTTCAACGTGCTGCTATAGAGCAAAATCAAAAAAGACCTTTCCCAAATTATGCCTGAATGGTCTTTGGGATATACTTATTCAACTGGTATATATTACTTTCGGTTTCACTTGCGCCTTTTCTATAGGAAACGCTTGAATATATGGGTTGAAAAATAACATAACTGATGATAACTTTTCACAAAAAAGTTTTACGGGTATGATGACTTTGAAGCAAATGTGTATTTTTATAATAACTACAATCGTTTGGAACATAGTAGGCCCGAAAAGTTGATATTTTTCAAAATATGTCAGAAATTATGATTTTTGGGTTTTGTTTCATATGGCGCGCTATATCTCAAAAAATAGAAGAGATATTCAAACATGATTTTCTACAAAGTTTTAATTCTTTTTCTATTCCATAATTTTATAGAACATTTTTTATTTCTGTCTATCAAAACAAAAAAGTTTGAAAGTGAATTACTTCATTGATGAAATTAGGCGTATAGGTCATTTTTGCAAACAACGCGGCATAAGCTAACTAGAAACAGTTCAGAAGACATCAATACGCTATCTCATATATTCTTTGAGTTATTAATTTATTCCACCTAATTTTACTCCCTGGAGCACAGTGCAATGGTCACTTGAATGATTGTTGTAAACAGATTTCTTCCATAATACCATTGCCGGCCGATGGGCGTTAGATTGGACACCCCCCCCCCCCCCCCCCACACACACACTTATGTTTTTGGTGCAAAAACTTATATGTAGTCTTAATAAATGGAATGCGCTTAATCATGCCACCTTTTCACGTTCACAATCACGTTTACCAAGCGAGCACTGTGAATGGCTAAGAAGTCGATCAGAAGTGACTCATAACATGTGGATTAGCCTGTCATCACACAAAACCGAAGCTAACGACCAATTGAGGTTCTCGCACCTGATAGTATCACTCAAGGTTGCATAGCAAATAGAGAGGACAATTCGAAAGGTTGTACGGAATCAAATTGCACCACTTTTAAATGGCTGTAACATCTTATCCGTTGGGTGTTTTCTATTGAAATTTTGAGTGAAATTAGTTCAATGTGTTTTTGTTTACGCTGTGTAAGTTTCACTAGCAGATGTGCAATCGTTGTGAAGATGGAGTCGGAAGAACAGTAGCAGCACAAAGAAGTTTTGCGCAAGTGCTTCGAAAATCCGGATCTTTCTCATCGTGCCATCAGCAGGTAGCTGGGAATGGTACATTCTACGGTGTCTCGTGTTTTAATCAGTACCACGAACGTTTGACCATCGATCGGATAGAAAAAAAAATGGCAAAAATGGATCTCCGTACAGTATTGAGGATCACAAGCGGGTAGTTCAAGCTTTCAAGAGGAATCCCAACAGTTCAGTTCGAGATGTGGCGAAGAAACCAAATCTAACCAAAACATTCGTGCAAGATGCGAAAAAACGTGAAGGACTACGTGTGTAGTTCAAAAGGCACCTAATCGCAATGAACGGTAGGTAAAACACGTGCACGGAAGCTCTACACCGAAACGACATTGCCTCGATATGGATGAGCAGTTTTTCACTGCTTACCATAAATTCGATGTCCCTGAGGACGTTAGAAAGCAGAAGATGTCAAAGTTAGCCAAAAAATATATGTTGGCAAGCAATTTGCTCGTGTGGAAAGTGGAGCACCCCACTTGTGACAACTGGAACGGTCAATGGGCAGGTGTGTGTGTGTCTTTACAATCAATCTTCCACTGACCGGTAGTGCTCTTATGGAAGAAACTTGTCTGCATTTCTTCAGTAATTTATATGTGATCACTATGTGCAAACATTTTTAGCCCTGGAGATTGAAGGTGACAGCTCTATTGAAAATCCAACGACCCATTTCAAGAATGCCACGTACATTCTGAGGTCATCTTCATATACAATAAGCCCCGCATGAAAATCTTCACACATCAAATGGATATGTGCAAAGTTTTCACACTTCCAGAATCAAAAATGGAAATTCTTGATCCTGGCGTGTATATCGTTAAGGTATATTTTTGATAATATAAAACGACCTCACCAATGTTCTTATCTGATGCTGGAAAGCTCGTCCGGAGGGGGGAGGGGGTGGGCGGAACTGGAACGGTCAATGGGCAGGTGTACCTAAAGGAATGCCTCCAAAAGCGTCTACTTTCTCTTCTGAGGTCACACAATGGTCCTACGATTTTCTGGCCAGATTTAGTCTCACGCCATTACTCGAAAGAGGTTTTGAAGTGGTACAAGGCTAAGGAGGTCAATTTCGTGCTGAAGCATCTCAACCCCCCGAACACACCGGAACTGCGGCCAATTGAAAAGTACTGGGCCATCATGAAGCAAACACTTCGGAAGCATCCTAAGGAAGCCAAATCGAAGGAAGATATGAAGAAAAAATGGATTGCCACGCAAAAAAAAGTTGGTCCAAATGTTGTACAGGACCTTATGAGTAGTGTAAAGAAGAAGGTTCGTGCATTTGGATATGGAATCGAAATTGAATAAAACAAACATGGGAAAATATTCATAACATGTTTTATTTTACTCCCTGAAAGTTTGAAGATGATTGGTTCAACGGGCGAATTTTGCCGAATATTTGTGTGTGTCGCAATTTGATTCCGTACACCCTTTATTTGCACCTATTGGTCGAAAAGAGCGCTCGCCTGAAATCTCATTTGCATGAAAAAGATAGAATATTTAAACATCAAAATATGAACTCAAGAACAGTTCGGAGTACCGAAGATATTCTGAGAATACTGTAATATGACTATAATTGTGCAATAATGTCCAATGGAGCTTTGCCAACTGATAAGTACGATGGAGAGCTCGTAACTCTCCGTGTTGATAATGCATGCCTTAAATGCATACTTGCGTTGTGTTTTAAATCTCATTTGCATGAAAAAGATATAATATTTCCAGCCCGCTCAACATCAAAATATAAACTCAAGATAAGTTTGGAGTACCGTAAATATTCTGAAAATACTGAAATATGTCTGCAATTGTGTTAAGATTTTCTTTTAAGCTTTTACAACTAAGAAATAAGGAGTGTATCGAAAATAAGCTATCCACAAACTTTCTTTCAAATTATGTTGAAAACCGATATTTTATTGATACAAAAAATTGATCCTTTATTGTACGAGGTTAAACTTGAACATAATGAAGACCGGATGCAATTTAAGTTATTCCTTCACGAATTTTTTAACTTTCGATCGAATGC
>JAHHFK020000239.1:0-113594 GCA_024533555.2 Aedes koreicus
AAGAGCTGAAAACTTCGCACATTTTTCGGTGGCACTGGATGAAAGTACGGACATTTCAGACACCGCTCAGCTAGCGGTTTTTGTTAGGGGTGTTTCCAAGACATTTGAGATTACTGAAGAGCTCGTACGTTTATTTCCGCTCCAAGGCACCACAAAAGGTGTTGATATTTTCAACGCTCTCTCATCGATTCTAAACCAATTCGGCATGGATTTGAAGAAACTGGCGAGTGCGATCACCGACGGTGCCCCAGCTATGATTGGTAAGTGTATTTTTTTTTGCGTTTTAAGGAGCACAAGCAACATTTTTTGTTCCACAGGAAAGCATGAAGGTGCCATTGCTCATCTCCGGCGACGAGATGGTGTTAGCGAGCGATTCATGCAATACCACTGCATCATACACCAGGAAAATGTGTGTGCTAAAAATGTATGGTTCAAGAACGTTATGAAGGATGTCATTAAGGTCGTTAATTTTATTCGATCAAATGCTCTCAATCATCGAGAATTCCAAGCTTTTTTGTCGGAGCTAGACGCAGAATATGGAGACATACCTTTCTATACTGAAGTTCGTTGGCTCAGCAGGGGAAAAGTTCTTAAGCGTGTTTACGATCCCAAGACGGAAATCGCAGAGTTTATTAACAAAAAGGAAAGGCAGTTCATCAGTTTGACGATCAAAAATGGATGGCGGATTTTGCATTCTTGATTGACATCTCGACATATCTGAATGATTTGAATGAGCAACTTCAGGGGAGAAATAAGCTTGTTCACAATATTTTCAACCACATCAAATCCTTTGAGCAGAAATTGACGCTGTGGGAAATGCAGCTTAAATCAATAAATTTTTCTCATTTCTCTACGCTTGGATCCTGCAAAAAATGCGATGAAATCAGGTATACCAGTGCAGTTTCCTGCAAGCAGATTTTTCTGACCGATTCCAAGATTTCGAAGCGAACGAACAGTAATTTAAAATTTAGTGTACACCATTCAGTGTTGATGCTAAAAGTGCTCCGAATTTTTTTCAAATGGAGCTTATACAACTGCAATGCGACACCGAGTTGAATGAAAAATTTAAGGAGAATGACATTCTAACATTCTACTCGAAATACGTTTCGGAAGAATCTTTTCCTGAGTTGCGAAAACATGCTCTTTTAATAACTTCTTGCTTTGACTCAAAGTATATTTTTGGAAACAACTATTTTCTCTCATGAAAACCGTTAAGTCAAAAGCCAGAAATAAGCTATCTGATGAACACTTTGAGAACGAGCTACGTATTGCATCGTCAGGTATCATAGCGAACTTAGATAAGTTAGCAAAAGATAAATTTAAGCAAATCTCACATTGAGGTATTGTTTGTTTGCTATTTACACAGTGATGTATTAAAATGCCATGATTTAAAAATGTTTCATTGATCTGTTTTAATATCATTGGGTACGACATTTTTAGTGACTAATTAACGAACAACTGTTTATCAAACAAAACCTTATGGGTGAAAAACCCATTTAAAAAAAAAATACCAAAAAAAAAACAGTGTGGCCCGTGATGTTATTGAAAAAGTTGAATTCGGCCCACAACCTGTGTTAGGCTGAGCACCACTGACGTAGGCTATTTTCTTGGGGCAACTTGCTGAGGATAGTCTGGTAGACATAAGTAATCCTTGCACTGCTGGTGGGTTCTTATCACATCTCACATCACAATTGCTTATGATTTTCTGAAAATGTTGATTCTGTTGAAATTATAATTTGGCCACTTTACGGGTCATTTGGAACGTGTTAATGGGTAACCACATAATATGTGGCTTTTATGTTGGCCATAGATATGAATTCTCAAGAATTGCCTTATGCACTGAAAATAAAATTTAGGTAGTACTACGAAATCGTTCTCAATAAACCAATGTATTCGTTTTGCACCATTTATGAAGCTGGCCAAATGAGCAGTCGAAAAACAAAGAAATATATGCAGATAGAAAGTTCGTTCATTGTACGAAAACACTATTATTGTAACTAACACAAGTTGTCACTTGTAGTCAACAGTAAACAAGATCGAACGCTTGCTGTGATTCATATTTGAAAGTGAATATCGACCGACGTACATCACACGACCATGTTTTCTTTATCAATCGCGTCCATATTCGTAAATAATCTGTCATAGTTAGTCTCGATAGATTATACCATTATCTGATTGGAAATCGATAAATTCATGATGTGTGGGCACATTTTATTCGTGTTTTTCTTCAAAACTTGCGGGCTTCTTTTCATGTATTCAAACTATTTGGTTGATGTTTCTTCTCCAAGCCACCCAATAGCCTACATAAAGAAGGATTATTATGAATCTTAAACCTTGGCCTTGTTTACACTCTTAGCTGTCTAGGGCCTCTTCAACTGCTGATGAGTAACAATAATAGGCATTTTCGATAGAAAAATGACATGTACACTACCAGTCAGTTGAATATTGCATCACCCCCAAAAAGATTAGTACCACCTAAATACAGGTACATTCATGATGCTATATCTCGAGACCCTTAATATCTGCAATGGTGCGGACCTGAGCAAAGTTGTTCAGAAGGTTAATGGCATTCAAAACATGGACCGTTTTGTTTGGAATTTCACCGCTACGTGGCGCTAGTGAGCATGGAAAATTGAGCATTTCATCTTGTTCTTTCTCGTGATTCTGATAAGATGAAACGTTTTAGCCTTCGGGAAAGTTGTTCAGAAGGTCAATGGCATTAGAAAGGTGGCCCTATTTTTCGGATTTTCTCCGCTATGTGGTGCTAGTGAGGATGGAAAATTGAGCATTTTCATCTTGTTCTATCTCATGATTCTGATAAGATGAAAAGTTCTTGTCTTCGGCAAAGTTGTTCAGAAGGTCAATGGCATTCGTACGGTGAACCGTTTTGTTTGGAATTTCACCGCTACGTGGCGCTAGTGAGCATGGAAAATTGAGCATTTTCATCTTGTTTTATCTAGTAATTCTGATAAGATGGAAAGTTCTAGTCTTCGGAAAAGTTGTTCAGAAGGTCAATGGCATTTGAAAGGTGAACCGTTTTGTTTGGAATTTTTCTCCACTACGTGGCGCAAGTGATCATGGAAAATTGAGCATTTTCAACTTGTTCTATCTCGTGATTCTGATAAGATGGAAAGTTCTAGACTTCGGCATAGTTACTCAGAAGAGACGAAGTTGTTCAGAAAAGTCAAGTTGTTGACATCCGGATGGTGAAGAAGGTGAGTGGCAAAAGAATGAGTTTACTTAAGTTTTGTTCTATGAAAAGTTTTTTTTTTTTCAAACATCAAAGGAAAATATCAAACTTAAAGGTGAGACAATTTATGTAGCAAAAAGTGCCGTAGGAAAATTGGAAGTTTGTTGTAGTTATCAATTAAATTTTCGATTCCTCGAAATACCCGCCATTTGCTCTAATAACAGCCGTAAAAATTCTCGGCATTCGTTCCATGAGTTTCCGCAATGTAAGGTCCGTGTTTTCCTTCCAAGCTGTTTGTAGGCACTCCCACTAGTTTTTATGGTTCTGGGGACGCTTTTTTCTCGTGTTCCGGTCCAGCTCATCCCATAGCAGTTCAATTGGATTTAGATCCGGTGGTTGCGTCGGCCAAACCATGTTGGATAACGTTCCATTTAGGTCCAAGTCTTGAACGAACCCTTGGCACAGTTTGTGCGGAGTGCTTCGGATCATTGTCCTGTTGAAGTACAAACCCTTTACCAATTAATTGCAATTCATTTGCTTTCGCGTTTTGCTTAAAGATGTCTAAATAGCCCTCTTTTTCAAGAATTCCGTCTGTACGGATAAAATCCCCAACACCAGATCTAGCAAACGAACCCTAAACTAGCACCGAACTCCTCCGTGCTTGACAGTGGGTGTAGCCCCAATGATGTTAATCATTTAAACACACAACGTACGACACAATCCAGGTTTATTCGCTTACCGGGGAGACGGCAAACGAAGATTCTCCTTTTACTGCTGAATAGGTCGAATTTGGATTCGTCGGTAAAGAGCACCTTTGACCACTGGCTTATGTTCCAATGTTCGTGGTCTTTTGCCCATTGAAGCCATTTTATATTGTTGTTTTCACTGAGAAGAGGTTTTATGGCAGCAACACGACCCTTTAACCCTACCTCAAGAAGCCGTCGACGCACTGTTGACTCGGAAAGAGGAGAGCTTCTTACAGCATTCAACTCTTCGGGAATGTTCGGCGCAGTTCGCGTTCTCTCTCTTTTGCTTAGAACCGTTATGTACTTGTCCTCCATTTTAGTTGTAATCCGAGGCATTCCACTTCGGACGCGATTCTTATTAGAACGGGTTTCCTTAAATTGTTTAAAGCATCTCTCAACCAAGGTTTGACTAACGCTCATTGTCATTGCAATGCGACGTGTCGAAATTCCTTCGTTGTGCAGTGCCACAATCGCTGCACGCTGCTCAAGGCTGGATTCCTTTGAATTGACTCCTGAATGACAATTCATAGTGGACCTGATCGAAAATGCTCTTCGTTGTTCGGAGGCCGTCCGACTTGCCCGTGGTCTGCCTAGACGGGCTGAGGATTTTCCTCCAACGGTTCCGTGATGAATGATTCTTGACACTGTGGAGACGTTGAGCATCATTAGAGAGGCAATTTGGCGCATGGATTGCCCTGTTGCAGCCATTTGCAAGATTTGCGTTTGCTTGTAAGGCTCAACCCGCTTCCATTTTACACTTCCCTTTTGCGAAATAGAACGACTTATAGCACCGCGATTTGGAAATGTAATAGTTTGTGTTTCACGTCTATAACGGTTTAAACTGTGGAATGAGAAAATAAGAAGTGATACAAAAATATAAGAAAAAGAACAGAAATATCACACAACATAATATTTTACCTCTTATACGGGCGATCGAAAATCGACCCGGTCCCTTCGAACCGTTTGACAATTCCAAAAAAAGGTGTTCTGGCTCAATTTAAGCTGAGCTGCTATCTTTCTCGTTGATAAACCTGTCTCATGTAATGTGACTACGGCTGATCGCTTTTCGGTGGAGATTCTTTTCCATTTACGAGCTGTTTGTCTTTTCTTCAAAAGTGGACGTTTCTGAAATGCACAAGCATTTCTTTTTCCAGCGGCAGGCCGTCTAAAAAAAACCCCCACGGAAAGGATAGAGAATATCCTTCCAACGAAACGCTTTTATTAGAGAAAATGAACAGTAAGCACTACACATTAGGATTTCCGTCTGGTGGTTTGTTAAAAATAGGGTTAGCAAACTCACTGTAGAATTTCGGAAGATAATTAGACCTCCGCTGATCTCGTTCGGATGATTTCCTTCAAGGAAGGCATAATTGTCATCCATGACTTGGGCCAGGTAACCACGAATCCCTCATCTAGCCTACACTTCGTCTGTCACCTTGTACCACATCGCGCAGTGAAGCTCACCAGCTCATCATTCCAGTTCGAACTAGCGTACGTACGGTCGTGTTTTTCGCTCTCTCGTAAAAAGTTTTTCCCCGTTTTCCCCCTCGTTCGATTTCTCGCGATTGCGCGTCCGGTTCGTGATCTATCGCTAGCGCTTGCTAATTTATTAGCGGTAGCAAGCCAGAAGAAAGCGCTGCAACGTTGTGCGAGTTTTTCCACTCGACCTGTTGCCGTGGCAATGGGTCGAAAAAATCAACACGTGGTAACATCCACGCCAGCGACATCAGTTCCTGAAGTCATACAGAAACCAAGCAGCAGCAAGTGGCTGCGGCATGACGACACCGGACCATTGAACCCCAATGCCCGACTACTAGCAAGCAATCGGTTTGTTACGCTCCCGGTACAGGAGATACCGAAAAAGGTGAAGATTTCGCCGCTTTTTACCACGTCAAGAGACATCGCTGCCCTTAGGACGGAGCATGCAGCGATTAAAATTAATCCGCTGTACAAGCTGTGCAGTACGGGCACAAAGATAATGCGCTCGACGGAGGCTGACTACCACGCTGTTGGTGCTCACCTAGTCGCAAAACAACACGAGTTTTACACTCACGATGCACCCGGAAACAAACCGCTGAAGGTGATTCTGCGTGGCTTTCCAGAATTCACTCCGGAAGAAATAGGCACTGAGCTGCAAGCGGTGGCTCTGAAACCAGTGAAGGTGTTCCCAATAAGACGTCAACAACAGGAAAATCATCGGGACCAACTCTAACTGGTCCACTTGGAGAAGGGTTCCGTCACGATGGTGGACCTGTTAAAAACACGGGCCCTTTTCAACGCAATTATCGAGTGGGACCGGTATCGCCCGAGGCAACACGACGTGACACAGTGCGGCAAGTGTCTGGCGTTTGGTCATGGGACCCGAAACTACCACATGAAACCCCGGTGTGTAAAGTGTGCAGGAACGCACACAACCATGGATTGCGCCCCGATGGATGAAGGTTCTCCATCAAAGTGCGGCAACTGTGGCGCTAATCACGAAGGCAGCAACCGAGCCTGTCCCAAACGAGCGGAGTATTTGGCCATCCGCAAGCAGGCGTCCACCAAGTCTCGGCCTGGTCAACGCCACCCGCCACCTCAAATGGACGAAGACAAGTTTCAGACGCTCCGGTACCAAGTGCCGAACCTGCCGCCAGTTCCATTAAGCCATCGCCATGCAAACCACCCGTCAGCATCCATTCAGCAACGATTCGCGGCAGTCATCGCCGCCCCTATGCCGGCTCCTCCGCCAGGCTGGTGCAATCCGAGTTGTTGTTCCTCCACGCAAACACCCACCGAAGAACAGCTCTATGACACGGAGCAAATGACTACCATTATCATTATCTCGACCATTCGTCAATCAGTATAGACGTGTTTTTAATTCGTTCCTGGCCACGTGCGTTTCGCGGTTTTTGTTTTGCATACGCTTAAGTTTTTGTGCGCTGTCTTTCAATAAAAATGAGCTGTGAAATTTGCTCACTGGATGCTACGGTCGATACGGTATTGTGGACCTGCGTTGGATGTTCACGTGCATTTCATGCAGCTTGCGTGGGAGTGCCTGTTCAACGAAACTCGCTACGGAAAAAGGACAAAAAAGTTTATGTGCAATCCTATGTTCTACCATGCTGAAGCTCTTGCCAAGCTTTGATTTCGCTAAATTTTGAGGTGAAAGAACTAACAGCACAACAGGTGAAACTTACTGAAATCATAAATAACAACACGGAGGTCACTCACTCCTCTAGTAAGCAAAATAATGTGGATGTTGTACATAAAGCTATCGAAAATATCGAGTCACAACTCACTGACATAAAAAATGAGCTTACGGTGGCAAGAAGCAGCGGTTCTGTTGGTAACGTTATTGCCATCAAGAACCACATTACATCATTATTCAACATTGCGATGCAGGCGTCTAAAGAAAATATATCGACGTCATTAAAATCGGTGACATCAGATATTTCTGAAAATTTGAAAACTTTAAATAAGGAAATGAAGGAACTCTCAAGTCTCACTTTGAACTTGCCTGCAATTGACACAACGCAGATTCCAACGTTTGATTTGGATATACTTAGCGAGCTGAAATCTATATCAACAAATTTGAAGGAAGCACGCACCAATGCACCTTTAACTCCGTTACCTGATTCATTTCCAAGCCTTGAAGAAGAAATTGATCAAAATAACCAACGCGATGTCGATGAATCAGGGTGGCGCCTTCTGGGAACGAGAAAAGTGTGGAAAGCGGATTGGAGCGATTATGATGCTCGTAAATTGCGCCGATTGAATCAGCAGAAATTGGTTGAAAAGGCTAAAAAGAAGAAGAAACAGGCTCTGGCGAATCTAGCCAAAAATAGTAGCATCAATGCCAACAACCATCACAACAACAACAACAACAACTACAACAATAGTAACCGTACTCACAACAACAACAACAACAACAACAACAACAACAATTTCAACACCGTCAGCAATCCATACAATCCACAACCACCTGATCGAGACCTTCTTGCGGCAGCGAAATATCGTTTTTCCAGGCCGCCGCCACCTAACTATCAACCGATACAATTTCATCGAGGCGAAACCCTACACCCGTACCCAGCAATTGATGATTCTTCACGCATCGTTCCTGCACAATCACCCAACTGGATGGCTCCGGGGAGTTCTTCAGCTGCACCATGTGAGGGATGTTCATGTTCACACAGGCATTCGAGTTTTCATCGGTATTGACGAAACCCTTAGAGGAGGATAATGATTTTTCAGAGTCTGACGATAACTTGACGGTAATTAGTTTAAATAATTTTAATATAACGAATAGCTCGAGTCAGAAACCCCTGCTCCCCAAACACAGTTAGGCACAGAAATTATAGTTTATTGCCAAAATTTTAACCGTATGAAAAGTGCGGTTAAAATTCAGGAAATTCATACTTAAATTTTGGGTTATTCATTCCCAATAATTATGGCAACTGAAACCAGTTGGGACCAAAGTGTTAGGAGTGAAAAAGTTTTTGGAAATGCTTATAATGTTTTTAGAAATGATCGCAATTTGGAAATTTCTGGGAAGAAGTCCGGTGGGGGTGTTTTAGTTGCTATTTCTACCAAATTTAATTCAGAAATCATTGATAAATCTACAGTTAAGGAATTCGAACAAGTATGGGTGAATGTCCACATGGCAGGTGAAATACATATATTTGCCACAGTGTATTTTTCCCCAAATAACGCTCGCAAAGAAGCATATGACCATTTTTTTTCAAATTGCTGATGAAATTATGTCTGAACTTTCCCCAGAAGTGAAAGTTCACATAAAGGGCGATACGGTCAAAATTTGGTCAATATCAACTTGACGTATTTCTTTCAATTTTGCATTTAAAAAACCTGAACACCCCTTTTTTTGGGGGGGTGGGGGTGGGTGATTTTTTTTTTTTTTTTTTTTTGTGATTTTTTTTTTGTTAAAGCGGAAGGAGAAAATAATTTTTGGGGGCGGGAAAAAAAAAAATTTTGGGGGGGGGGGGGGAAAAGAAAAAAAAAAACGAGACGACAAAGAGAGTTGCCGGTAGTTTCAAGCGAAACCCTAACCTATCTCTCCGAGATGCCGCAAATAAGCTGGGTGTATCGTCTACAACCGTGCATCGAGCCAAAAAACGAGCCGGACTATCGACTTACAAGAAGGTAGTGACTCCAAATCGCGATGATAAACAAAATACGACGGCCAAAGCGCGATCCCGGAGGCTGTACACGACGATGCTGACGAAGTTTGACTGCGTGGTAATGGACGACGAAACCTACGTCAAAGCCGACTACAAGCAGCTTCCGGGACAGGAGTTTTATACGGCAAAAGGAAGGGGAAAGGTAGCAGATATTTTCAAGCACACGAAACTGTCAAAGTTCGCAAAGAAATATCTGGTTTGGCAAGCCATCTGTACCTGTGGCTTGAAAAGCAGCATTTTCATAGCTTCCGGGACTGTCAACCAAGAAATTTACGTGAAAGAGTGTTTGAATAAACGTCTGCTGCCTTTCCTGAAGAAACACGGTTGTTCCGTACTGTTTTGGCCGGATTTGGCATCTTGCCATTACGGTAAAAAGGCCATGGAGTGGTACGCCGCCAACAACGTGCAGGTGGTTCCCAAGGACAAGAACCCTCCCAACACGCCAGAGCTCCGCCCAATTGAGAAATACTGGGCTATTGTCAAGCGGAACCTAAAGAAGACCAAAAAAACTGCTAAGGACGAGCAGCAGTTCAAGGCAAACTGGCTTTCTGCGGCGAAGAAGGTGGACAAGGTGGCTGTACAAAATCTGATGGCAGGGGTCAAGCGTAAGGCCCGGCAATTCGGATTTGGAAAAGCGGAAGCCTAACTGAATATTTTTCCTGAATTTTATACTAATTGAACTTGAAAAAGAAATTTAATTTGATTTTTTAAATAAACGATTTCACCGATTTACACGCGTTTTCCCTTGACCAAATTTTGACCGTATCACCCTTTATACGATGATTTTTATCAACGTAGTGCTGACTTCATTCTAGACAATGAAAGCGAGAGCATCTTACTACCAGTCGTTGGGGAGAATGAAACATTGCAGCTTATTTTCGACCAAACTGCAGGCATGAGGCTCAATCAAATTAACCATGTAAAAAACCAACAAAATTGCTCTTCAGATTTTTTATTGACAAATATTCAGGAAGACTTCTGTGTAAGTAAATCTATTTTTCCATTATGGAAAATGAAGCTTTTCACACAGCAATTGAGTTTTTCTTATTTGTTCATGAATACGAAAAACCCAACGACTATGAATATGAAGAGGTCTTTCAATATCATTCAGCAAATTATGATATCATAAGACACAAACTTAACGGAATTGATTGGCAAACGATTTTTAAGAATGAAGCAAATGTTGAAACTTCTGTTGAGGTTTTCTATAAATTATTGTTTGAAATAGTAGTTGAACAAGTACCACTCAAAAAAATTAGGCGACAAGGTAGTTCGAACCACCCAGTTTTGTATAATAAAGAAATAAAATATGTAAAAAATCGGAAGCAAAAGGCCCACAAAATGTATAAAAGACATGGTAACAGTAATAATCTGACATACTATTTGAAGGTTTGCGATGAACTGAATCTAGCTATTAGTAATGCATATGATGAGCATAATTCAAAAACCGAACTTGAAATTAAGTCTTGTCCAAAAAAATTCTTCAATTATGTTAAAACTAAGCTGAAATCTGACAATTTCCCATCTAGAATACATCTTAACTCAAATGTTTGCAGTCTATTTGCAACATTCTTCCAAGAAATCTATACCACGTTTGATGAAGAAGATCGCGATTATGAATATTTCAATTTCTTCCCAGAATTTTCAAGGGACATTGGAGTTAGTCAAGTCAAATTTCAAGACATCTTGGAAGGTTTGAATAAATTAGACGTTTCCAAAGGTTCTGGCCCTGATGGAATACCACCCGTATTTATGAAGAACTTAGCATTAGAACTTACAGCACCTTTATTTTGGCTTTTTAATATGTCACTGGAATCTGGGATCTTCCCCAAACTTTGGAAAAGTAGCTATCTAGTACCTATTTTTAAAAGTGGAAAAAAATCGGACATTTGTAACTATCGTGGAATTGCCATTATTTCCTGCATTCCTAAACTTTTTGAAGCAATTATCAATGAAAAATTGTTTTCTCAAATCAAAAACAGACTGACTTACAAGCAACATGGATTCTTCAAAGGACGATCAACTAGCACAAATTTATTGGAATTCGTCAACTACTCACTGATAGCAATGGACAATGGCAACCATGTAGAAGCTCTTTATACAGACTTCAGCAAGGCTTTTGATCGCATTGACATACCCATGCTTCTATTCATATTGCAAAAAATGGGAATTGAGGCAGGAATTCTCAGATGGTTCGAATCCTATCTTACTAACCGTCAACAAATAGTTAGGTTCAAAGAGAAGAAATCAAATCCTATTAAGGTCACTTCTGGAGTCCCCCAAGGCCCAAGGTCCCCTTTTATTCATTTTGTTTGTAAATGACATTTTCTTTATTCTCAAAAACATTAAATTTCTTATTTACGCTGATGACATGAAACTATTTTTAGAAATAAGAAACAAAGAAGATATCATGACATTCCAGAAAGAAATAAAGGATTTCCATATTTGGTGCAACAAAAGTCTTTTACAGCTGAACGTAAAAAAATGTAATTCGATAACTTTTAGTAGGAAACGAAACACCCCACATATGACTATCCATCTAGGGAATCAGCCAGTTGAGAAATGTAAAAGAACAAAGGATTTAGGAGTTATCTTGGACTTGAAACTAACTTTCATTGAACATTACAATACTATCATCAACAAAGCAAATAATATGCTTGGATTTATAAAACGTTTTTGTTACAATTTTCATGATCCGTACACAATAATACATTGCATATGTGAGGTCAATACTGGAATATTGTAGCGTGGTTTGGTCACCATTTTCAGTCACCCATGAAGAACGACTAGAATCGGTACAGAAGCAATTTTTACTGTATGCACTTCGTAAATTAGGTTGAACAAGGTTTCCGCTTCCATCTTATGAAGCCCGCTGCATGCTCATCAGCATCCAATCATTAAAAAAGCGCCGTGAATTTGCATTAGTATCATTCGTAAATGACATTGTTTCGCAATGCGTTGATTCAGCAGAACTTTTGTCAAAACTTAATTTTTACATTCCGTCGCGGCAACTATGAAATAGAAATATATTTATTACAAGCCATCGACGTACAAATTACGCCAAATTTGTACCTCTGAATCAGATGATGGCAACTTGCAATAAGCATGGAGAAAATGTAGACTTTACTATGACCAAAACAAAACTAAAACAATACTTCAATTCAATTAGATTGAACGAACGATTCAAAACATTAAAAATGTAAATCTAATGTGTTAGTTTTCTAAGGCGTACTGTATGTATATTTAAGTGAAACATAAAATGTAAGCACTATTGTAACAAAACGGTCTACTATTGATTGACGACAAATAACTAATAAATAAATAAATAATAAATAATACAAAATGCTCCAGTTCGTCCAAGAGCTCTATCGCCAACTACGTTCCTGCCGCTCGAATGCCGTTGTATGAAGGGCCAAAAAGAGGTTGGGTGGATCGATATGCAACATCACTTATACGTATCCACAGGGATATAAAGAATCTCCTTCCACCAACAAGATTGAATAATTGGTCAAAAGAGCAAGCAAACTAACATGAGGATGCCCCAATGGGCGGCCTTCTATTCACAAACTGTTAGCAATGGGGAGTTGGCATTCCCACTCTCCCCATCCAGAGTGTTTCAATCAGGTGCCCTGATGGTCCCTCCCATTCCCATGAAATATTTATACAATGGTTTACATATCTATGTAAATGAAAAATACTACAAGCATTCGTTTCTATAATATATGATCTTCATTCGGTTGACCCGCAAGAAATGTTGTAAATTGTTAAAGTATAAAGTTCTGTGGTTCACGCTTAAGCACGTTTTCGTTCGTTTTCAGCGATAGCGGCATTTTACCAAAATCTTGATTTGATGTATCCTGAAAAAGTTTATTAAATCTATTGCATTTTTACAAGACTAACATTTATACATTTTAATTTACTGTTGCCATGGTCACTATTTGCTACTTGATGCTGATCTTATAACGGCTAAACACTTTTATTTTTGCTGTTCTAATAGTTATTGCTACCGAGTTAGGAATGGGAAGATTTAACTGAAAGGTTGTTAAAGATAAATGTGCAAAAAAAAAAATCAGTAATGTTTAATTCATCTATGAAGCAAAATCAATAAAACAATATTACCAAATATAATGATATTGTAAGTTATGATGAAGTAATGACACAGATTGTAATGTTAAATCAAACACTAGCCAAATGGCACACAGCGCTGCATGAATCAGATCAGCTGAGAATTGGTAAAAAGTCCATTTGCAAACTGGAAATGAAAAATACATTCAGCAATAAGTTTAAAAGGATACCACAGATTCCGTAATTTTCAAAAGCCTACCACAGCTGTAATTTTCTGCGTTATATATTGGACATATATTAGCATTCCATATAAATTGCCATAAATTGAAGGTATATTTCGTGTTTAAGCCAGAAACCACCTAAATCAGGTTTGTTGTATGAAAATCTGAAGGTCGTGATATGATGGAAATAATACGATGTTGTATAGAAATACTACATGGTGTACATATAATAATTAAATGTTGCTATTCGCCTCTTCCGCTGCGATGTAAGATGATTGAAACTCTAAAATAGTGAAAAATCCAACGTGATATAATGAAATAAAGTTGATCACCTGGCAGCCTAGCAAAATAGCACAGACTACTTGCTTAAATTAACAACTATATGATATGACATGATATGAGTATGATTTCTGCCAAAAAACGGGAGCTCAAAAAATTCAAAACGAAAAAAATTAAAAATATATGACAGGAAATTCTTCAATAACTCTTTTTTCCTACTGGGCCCATAAATGATTCTTTATGTCTGTAAAATAGAAAATGTTGGATCATAAACAACGTTAGTTCTTGAACTAATTATTTCGGACGAAGAATTTTTTTTTTGTGAAATTTGTCGAATATACTCCTCTTTTTAAGAAAAAAAATGTAAAAACCATCCTATATTTTCAAATACATAACTTGAGTGGGCCAAAACTTACAACGATACAAATGCGAAGCTGAAAATAGCGTAAAAAAATAATGTGAAGGGATAATATAAAATGATAATAACAATTATATTTTTAATGTCTGCATGTCTGCTGATCCTGCTGCAATTGTAGACGGACTTGCAATATCATAGCCACGGGGGAAGAAAACAATTCAAAATTATTATACAATACTTGGGAATTCCATGGATGATCTGTAATTATATACCGTATAAAGAATACTTCCATTTTGCGTGGTAGGGTAAGATTTCAGCATGCCACTTTACCGGGGTCACGCTGCCTACATCGCCTTGGTGCGGCTGCCACCTAATGTATAGTTGACGCGATACAGCGTTTCTTACTCAACCGGTGGATGCCAGGACAGACGCTGTTTGAACCACACCTCCTTGGTGGAGAGACGCTCAGCACGCACCTCCTCAATCAATCTGAAGTCAGAAGGACAACAGTGCCCAAGCTGCACTACCAGCTAAGTACGCAACCCTTAGCTGGCGGTCTTTGTCATCTCTTGACCCGTGAAAGCATGAGATAGGAACTTGTGAGGACCAGTGCTATGTTGCGGGGACGCACGTTCCATTCCTGGTGTCTACTCACCATTTTGCAGCCCATCAAATTACGGTGATTGGTGACAGCTTAAAAACTATTGAGTCGGTTGCAGCATCCACATCATTACACTAACTTCATATTTTTTTCTAATGAAAAAAAAACTTTAACCAGGATTAAAACGTGAATTGAAGGAATGACAGACGGCTTGCACCAGCCCGTGGTCTGGTTCTTATCGTCAGATCAACCAGGTTTCCGACTCATGTAATGGTTTTATGCGTAGTTTACAACGAGGGGGGTGTAATGCCCCCGTGTTTCTTTGACTAGAGATAACGGCCGATATATACTTGAAGGTTCTACAGGGCGTTGTTGTACCATGGAAGAAGAAGGTTGCTTCTTGCTGCCATGTCAACTTCAAACATTATGGAGCACCTGTCCATAATGCTAAGAAAATACAGAAACGGTTCCGGAGATTTGGAAGAAAAAAATCTGGCTTCACGGTGAGGTGTGGTGGGCCGGTGATGGGGATCATAAATAACTATATTATCCATTCGCCATTCTTGCCATTGTATGCTCGATTATGTTTCATGTTAATTTGAGAGATATCGTCATTTAAAGTCTTATTAGTTATTTCGTTTGAGTTCATCTAAACAAAACCTGGTTTTACATGAAATTTGTGTCGCTGCGTTAGTGTTGGATTATATAACATTAGATTAGATTAGATAGTAAAAAAATATGTATTAACAAGACAATTACATGAATATTGAGAGATCCGTTAGAGTACGGCAGCATGAAAATTCAACAGAAGTCCTATTGAGCAAAGGGCCATTTTTGACAAAAAGAGGAATGAAGAGACTGATGATTGCAGAAAAAGAACATCATAGATTGCAAATCTATCTGCCTATGACAAATATTTTTCTTGGGTCAATTTGTCTGATGCATGCTTTATTCTCATTATGCATTGCAGAAATTAAACACGACCGAAATTTAATTCCACTTTACTCAGTTTCATGGAAACTACTGTGACTTCACTTTTTATAAAACTGAATCGTACTTCCCTAGCAACTGAGAGAAGTGAACTCTCACACTGCGTGTCCGTGAAATACTAACTACTTAAACTGTAACAACATGTACTATTTCAGCATACGTGTATGCCAAAATTATGATAACAATTGATGATAGTTCCTTAAACAAATATTTCTGCACCAGGACAAAAGTTTCAATCCAGCTTGGTCTTGCCAATTCTATTTACATGGTCTGAAAATGTGAAACCGTTTGAAAAAGAATCTTGTCTTGAGTCTGTATTACTCCAATTCAAAACAAAAAACACCATTAGCGAAATCATTAACATAAATTTTTTTTAGTAATATAGTATCTTTTTAAGAATCATTGTTCTTTGTTTTCGACTGTATAAAATGTATCACATGATTTTCTCACATTTTTTGGTCGAGCTGTTCTTATGATTATAAAAAAATCCATCGTAATTGCCAAAAGCAAATAAGAGCTGACGAGTACAAAACTATGCTTTTTAGCGCTGAATTATTCATACGCATGCGACCATTTGTTTATTTATTCAAGCTGATGCATTTTTATGTTATATTTTATTCTGACGCCGTCTTATTTTCATGGGCATTCAATATAAATCAATGAATGGTAGTTGTTTTAAATGAATCATCTCTTGATCCGTTTCGCTTTATCCTTGAGCAGATGACTGGGGTTTGTTTTCATTTCACAGAGAAAGTTTTTAATAAATAAAGAGAGTATAAAATAAACATAAATAGTGCATTATTTTTCATATTGGATTCAGCAAATTCAGCCGGAAGTACATGTGACGGGGCGGGAACACGAAAGAGTGCCATTTGTTGTTTCCGTTTCAGTCGATTCGTTTGCGTGGATGCTCAATGCAATGTACTTCCCAGTTTTCAGATTTCAACCTTCCTCGCTTCAAATGAATTGGATGCACATACTCTGCAAAAGCCTCTCAATAACCTCAGTCGATGTGTGAAACCTGGAAATAGGACAGTAAATGCTTCAATTATGTTGTGCATATGTTTTGAAGTTGCATTCCATTACCAATCATTGATACTAATTCAGGGAATAGGTATCTGTTCGGTTCTGAGGTAGGTGTTTGGAAGCTGAAATTGACAGAAAAAAAAATATTAGCATAAGATTTTGCTTCTTCATCGAAATGATTTTTTAATAAGTGTTGCCTGCAGTTGTGAAAATGGCGTTCTTTGCGTCTCCCATGGCTGATCATTTGAGTTTATTATCCTACAAAACTGTCAGCCGAACGCAAGCACATAATTGTATATTTCCTCGCTTAACATTAATCCCAACTTCATTACTTCGAATGACACTACCCCAAATGACTATAAGTCCGAAAGATCTATTATCCCGACTTCCATCATCCCGAATGACCATTACCATAGCAACCTTATTAAAAGGCAAGTATTCTTTTTATGTCTGAATAGATACGGAGTAATAGAATATGAATATAGTTAAGCTTGGGACCAGGGCTGGCAAATGTCATTATCAATGAAAAATGACCAATGATTTTTACCAAATTTCGTCTGAAAATCTCATCGGGCGAGAAAACGGTGACGAAGATTTTCTTCTAAATCTCATCGATTTTTTCGTCATGACAGCACGTGATAGTGTTTTGGTCATCGCTATTACCAGCACATTTATTGATATTATTGTAAGTTTCATCACAGAACTTCAAATAAAATTTCCACTCTATCGATTACATATTATTACTTGACTAATTTCAAGTAAGTTAATTAGAAATTTGGGAAACAAAATCGTATGAGAAAAAATCTCATGACTGCATGATGGTGTAAGATTGACAAGAAAGCTTATGATAGTTTATTTCGTCTCGTGACAGTGAGATGGCCTGTTTTTTCATCGTCACATGATGGCCGTGAGATTTACCAGCTCTGCTTGGGACCGAGCTTGAGACCGGTGTGCTAGTACTTCCTGAGCCAAAACAAAATATTCGTTTTCTTCATGACTTTCCACCCGCTGGTTATATCAGGAGCTAGATGGTCAAGAAGAAAGTATATATTTTATTTGGCTCAGGAAGTATCAGAGCATCAATCCCAATATAAATGAATCATCGCTCAAGCATAACTCCTAACGAATAACCCCTTAAATATTCTGTCAAAATAATACAGCGAATGAAAATAAAATCAGTGATTCTAGTACCGCAAGGTTAAAAAATCGAGTACGCTATGGTGTACTTGAGACCAATGGAGTTCTAAAGCAGAGATCTTATTTTAAATCTAGTTTCATATTGATTGTTGTTTATATCACAAAAGTTCCCTACCTTTTACATAAAGGATTGGAAATGAATTTAAAATTGCCATGCATTATGATTTCATATCGAAACCAGCTTCTGTTGTTTTGCATCTGAAGCGTTGCGCCACTCGATGTACGACTCAATAGGCTCTGTAGGAACTGAACTGGTTTTGAGGCCAATTTAGATTAGGAGGCCGAACAGAGGTGTGGTACTGACGTCCATCTGGTCCTGGTAGCTATGCATCCGGAAGTGATTCTAAACATTCTATTGTCCTTTGATTGTTGTTATTGTTGTATTCTCCATATGCGCGGAGTACCCTCCCTCTTGCCTACCCCGCATCAGGGGTAGTATGGTAAAAGATTATGCGCCCGATTGTATACTACCTTCATATGCCCTCCGCTCGTTTTCAACTTGTATCTTTCAATTTTCATAACCTGCCGTTACTCTATACGGAACTATCAATCAATTTCTCTTCAATTCTCTTAGTTCTAGCAATAAATTACTGTCCACTCCTAGAGCCTCGCATGTTGATGGAAATTATCTGCTTCAGACAAATCATTCTATAGTATCATTTCAACGGCAATTCAGTTGATTCCATTCCATCTTGTCAATCTTTTGATATAATCCATTTTGTCAGAGGCAAAATCAGATGTTACATACTTTGGGAAAAATATATCTCGGGAGATAGGTTAATAAAGAAGTATACTTCTTCATTTGCTATTTGGCTTTACATGCCCTAAGGGGCTTTGCCTGCCGCTCAAATTAGTGTTTAGTCAAATAATTTTCGTTCCGGCAGTTTGACTATTGCGGGAATCGAATCCTTGACCTCCGGCATAGAACACCGACGGACAAAAGAGCATACATGTGCTTTATTAAGATCTTTCACTCCCAACAGTTCAAACTTACTTTTGGTCCAATTTGGAAAGGGTTAAAATTAATAGCTCTATCAGGAGGTTAAAATATTCATAATTCAATTGTTGGGGATAAGATACTTTGAAAAAAAGCTCAGAAAAAAGAAGTAAAGGAAAATACTTCTGAAATAATAAATAAAATTATACCTCATCGCAATCCTAAAGTAACTGGGATAGTATGTAGGCTATGAAATGTGTTGCAAAGAGACTCGGTTAAGGGCTTCCTAGGTCCTCCACTTGGTCTAACCACCTAGCTCGCTGCCCTCCCCTGCGTCTTGTACCGGCTGGATTTGAGGCAAACACCATTTTTGCAGGAATGTTGTGTTGCCTCCTGACCCGCCCATTATACCCTTCCAGCTTTAGCGACTTTCTGGATACTGAGTTTGCCATAAAGTTGCGCCAGCTCGTGTTTAGTTCCTTTCCTCCATACGTCGTTTTCACATACACCACTGCAGATGGTCGTAAACACATGTCGTTTGAAAACATCAATTGCTTGCAGTTCCTCGTATATTACAAGGTGGGATGTAACCTTCTTGCGATGATACTGCAAAAAAGGATAAAATGCCTTGTAGTCCGTTCGTATTTAGGCATACACGCCAAATTTCAGTGCGAAACTATCCTTATTTTTGTTTTGACCGCTGATTGTTGTTCCCGGCATCATGTTGAATATGGATAAAAACGATTTTCGTTCTCTCATAAAAAAAAAAAAATTTTTTTTGCGGCGAAGTAACAAAAGAAAAGTTGGATACATATTATGGGGCAAAACATAACACCGTTAAATACTGGTTTTGAGAGTTTCATGGTGGCCGCAACTCCACTACCGATCAAGTCCGCAGCGGCAGGCCCTCCGATGAGGTTACAGAGGATAATATCAAAAAAGTTCATGAAATGGTGTTGGCTGACCGGAGAGTGAAGGTGCGTGAGCTAGCAAATGCCACAGAGATTAGTACTGAGCGCACACGCCATACTTTGGGCGAGATTCTGCATATGAAAATGTTATCCTGCCGCTGGGTGCCACACATGCTCACTCCTGACCAAAAACACGAACGCGAGAGCACTTCAAAACAATGTTAAGACTTGCTGATGTGGAATCGGAAGGACTTTTGGCGTCCATTGGTAACTGTTGATGAAACCTGGATCCACTATTACACACCAGCGAAGAGAATGAGTGCCCGGCAATGGACTGAAGCCGGCACGAGTGCTCCGAAGCGGCCTAAGGAGGCTCAATGGGTCGGATAGATTTTGGCGTCAGTTTTCATGGCCTACTCTTCATGGACTACCTCAAAAAGAATGAGACTATCAACAGCGAGTATAACTGTGCATTATTGGAGCGATTTAAGGCCGACATAACTGCAAAACGGCCTCACATGAAGAGAAAAACAATTTTGTTTTTGCAAAACAATGCACCGGCGCACAAGAGCATCACAACCACGGCCAAAATCAAGGACTTACGGCTCCAATTGCTTCCGCATCCACCGTATTCACCCGATTCAGCACTCTCGAACTATTATCTGTTCCCAAACCTCAAAAGATGGCTCATCAATAACAAATTCAGCTGACGCAAGGAAATCATCGACGCCGCGGAGGAGTATTTTTCAGACCTTCCGGAAAATTACTTTTTGGACGGGATCAAGAAGTTGGAAAATCGCTGGAATAAGTGTATCGAGCTAAAGGGGAACTACATTGAATAAAATGAAAAAACATTGAAAAAAAAATGTTTTTTTCAATCCCAAGGAGGTTACTTTTTACCTCACCTAGTATTGTCCACGTTTCGTTCCCGTAGAGAACTACGGGTCTTAGCAGCGTCTTGTACATGGTACAAGTGAAATTTATCAAGCCTTAGGGTCTTGTGTAGTCCACAGTATGCAAGACTTTCGGCTATTATGCATATTCGAATTACTTTGCTGCAGTTGCAGTTGTATGTATGCAGTATCCGACGTAAGAAATGATCTGAGGTACATCTTATGATTACTTCTCCACTATTCCTGGCAATCATAAGGACTTGGCCAAATGTTGTACAAAGAGATGCATGGAAGAAAATTGTGTTACATCCCAGGCTGCTTTTCTGGCGCTTCCAATCCAGGACAGTGTACATGATTGATCATGCTTTACGTCGCTATATATAATCAACAAATCAAACCAAACCAAACCCGGGTACAATGCAAATGGCACTCGATTTATAAGATATAAGATAAGATATGTGTATAAGATAATTTAAATTTATTAATTTCGTATGTTCAGAAATCCTCTTCCTTGACACCCTTTTCACCGTAAACCACAAAAAGTGTCTCATTTAGCTCTTTTATCTCCATTTTCTTGTTTAATCAGGGATGGTATTCCTTTCTTTGTATCTGCTAGTAAGTTATAAAATTCAGTTAATTCAGTCATAAAATTCAGTTAACTATAAGTTCATAAGCCAGATACATCAACTGCAATTAATTTGTTACCAAGAATTCATAAAACAGCAGATTTTTCCAAAGAGACGAACCAGCTCAAGGCTGAAAGTCACTATAATAAAGTAATAAAAGAAATAGTCCGTATTACCATCTAATTCGTATAACTCGTTACATATGGTGATTTTCTAATAGTTTATAATTTTGCCTTGGGAAAAAGCTGAAATTTTTTGCAAAAGCTTAAATAATCGATTTTTAAGTAAATCACATACGGCAGATTACGGGAACAGGCACATTTTGCCCCATTTCTGCTATAACTCGTTATTAATGAGGATTTTTCAATAGTTTATTTTCCTTGTGCTTATTTTTTGTTCTCAAACAACATCATTTATATTGTGAAAAAGCTTAATCAATCGATTGGTGCATAAAACGAATACGGAAGATCACTGTAAATGACCTGTTGTGCTATTTTTGCCTCACCTTTTTTTACGGCCCTTGTATTAACTGCATAAGAAGAAACATTCGGTAATTTTTTACCGAACTTTCAACAGCTGAACGATCGGTAATCCGATTTAACGGATTTCGGTAAAATTTGACAAGTTCCGGTAATTTTTTTACCGGAATACTGTAAAATTTCACCGAAGTCCGGTAAATCAGATTACCGAACGTTCAGCTGTTGAAAGTTCGACAAAAAAATACCGAATGCTGTAAAATTTTCTAAGTGTGTACCTAACGATAAATCATAAACATGTCCTCAAAATATCATACTTAAACAAAATCGGAGTAAAGCAATACCAAGGTTCTAGTAGGTGTTCTCTGGCTTACCAAAAATAAACAAGTTTTGTTGTTAACTCGATATTTGCCATGCAATTTTTTAGAGTATTTTAATATTTGCAACGCTCCTCAATACAAACTTCAGCTGTGAAAATCACAATTCGGTATTTATATATTTATTTCTCTTGCTTGGATCTATCGGGATTTGAACTTGATAATCAGAGTAAGCGTTGAGAACCGTGACATAAAGGTACTATTCATTACCTGAAATTTTGCCTGTAAAATATCTTTCAAACAACAAAACTTGATACACTAGTTTACAAAATAAATCAAAAGTGATGAACTTTATAATTCAACAAATGTTTCTAATTTATTTATTTATTTATTATTATCACAGTCTTCGATAAAAATAATCGTACAGACTGAACTACTTAATACTAGTTTAAAATAACTTAAAGTCTAAACAATTGTACTTATTCGATTTTTAAAAACATTTTTGGATATATCAAAGTCGAATTCGTCACATACAGCATTGAAAGTTCGAAGACACGAATCAAACAGATTATTATATCCATAGTTAGTGCGGTGATAAGGAACAGAAAGCATCGGATAATTTCGAAGTCGACGAGGAGGAACGTTCAGTGAAATCTGCTTAAGCAGCGCAGGGCAGTCAATAACGCCGATTAGGATGTCAAAGACCAGCAAACGCTGCATTTTAACACGCCTGTCAGTCAGTAGATCCAAACTTATCAGTTTGCAACGGTCCGAGTAAGGAGGGAGATTGTTCGGGTCATTCCAAGGAAGTGAACGAAGTGCGAAACGAACGAACTTCCTTTGTACGCGTTCAATGGAAACGATGGGTGCCACATAATACGGAGACCAAACGGGGGCGGCATACTCAAGGATACTCCGCACCAAACTGCAATAGAGTGATTTTAAAGCATAGATGTCAGTGAACTCAGAGGCATGCCGACGGATTAGCTCTAACACTGAGAAGGCTTTAGCAGTCGTGATTCTCACATGCTGATTGAACTGTAGCTTGCCAGGTCGCAGATTGAAGCCACACAATCCAGATGCGCAGACCCCATGCTATACTGGTGATGAGCGGGATTGTTGGAGCGAGTGAAAGATATAACTTTGCATTTATCTTTATTAACATGCATGCCATTGTCGCTACACCAGATTAACAATGTGTTAATATCCTCTTGTAAAGCGAAACAGTCGCTGGAGAACATATTACACGAAAAAATTTGAGATCATCGGCGAACGATAGTTTGAACGACGAGAGGCACAAGCACAAATCGTTAACGAAGATGTTAAATAACAGCGGGCCCAATACGCTGCCTTGGGGTACTCCTAACGTGATGTTGAGCTGACGAGATCTTGATGAATTGACCACTACGTGCGCTGTGCGGCCGGAGAGATATGAAAAGAGCCACTTCGTTAGCCAGTCAGGATAGCCGATGCGTTTGAATTTGTCAATGATCAAAATGTGAGGAACTGTGTCGAATGCTTTAGCAAAATCGACATACACCGCGTCCACTGGCCTTTCCAATTCAATCGCTCGTGACAAAGAGGTAACGTAGCACATCAAGTTTGTTGTTGTTGAGCGATGTTTCATGAAGCCGTGTTGATTATCGGTAATTAATGGTGCGGCTACAGTGTCGAGGACATTGTGCATCAGCTTTTCGAAAACTTTGCTCAAACAACACAGAATGGAAACACCACGATAATTTGTGACTCGGTTGACGTTTCCTGATTTATGGATGGGAACGATAGAAGCAGTCTTCCAAACGGAAGGAAATGTTTTTCCGCTAAGCGATCGGTTGAATAAAATCGTGACAGGGGCTGCGAGTCCCACAGCACACTTTTTCAGGAATAGTGGTGGTATGCCGTCTGTTCCGGATCCTTTCTTGGAGTCGAGAGTGTGTATGACATTCAGCACTTCATCAGAAGAGAATTGGATGACGGGAAAGTTAATGTTGTGCGAAGAAATATGCGCAAAGCAATCGAGACGTGGTACAGGACATGACTTACTGAATACATTCTCGAAGAATTCAGCGAAGAGGTTAGCGGCTTCTGCGTTAGAGCTAGCATGAGCCTTCTCATATGTAATGCTGCAGGGGATGCTAGCAGAGGATCTCAGGTTTCTAACGAAACCCCAGAAACGTGTTGGTTCCTGTTTGATGCTTGCTTGAATCCTGGATACGTAGTCGTCATGAGTGGATTGCAAAACAGATTTGAATGTTGCCTCAACTTCTCTTAGAATGGTTTTGTCGGCTTCAGATTTCGAGAGGAAATAGTGATTACGTGCCTTCCTGAGTAAGTTGCGAAGATGTCGCAACTCAGAGGTCCACCACGGTTTGTTGAAAGTCGAGTTAACCGCACGTCGTGTGCGCGGTACAAAAATGCTGCAAATTTCGAAGAGCTTGTCGTAAAATGCTGCAGATGTTTCGTCGATCGTTGCGGTCCTCGCGAGAAAGCTCCAATCAACCTCTCCAATTCCTTTTTTAACTGATCGAAATCACACCTATTAAAGTCGTAGCCAAAACTGTCAACATCGTCATCGAGCGAGATCGGAATAACGTTGCCCACGTCGAATAGTAAAACGAACGGCGCATGATGGTTGTCAATTGGTAAAAGTGGTGCAGGAGGCTCAACTAAATCTAGAAGTTCTGGCAGACTTACAAAAACCAGGTCAAGGATTCGACTGTTGATGTTTTCGAAGTGGTTAACTTGCCGCAGGCCGGTAGCAAATAATGCTTCGATGAGAGACTGCTCGTGTTCGGATGAAATGTTTATAGGGATGTAGCCATTTAACTCTTCGTCCAACTGCCATCGCAAATTTAGGAGGTTGAAGTCACCCAGAGACAAAATGATATCCTCTGCTGACGCACTATTTACGAGACTCTGTACTGTATTTGCATGGTCAGAATATCGGTCAGCGGACGAGTTGGGGGGGATTTAAATTGTGATGATGTAGAGGGAGCGGTGATCCAGGCTCACCCGAACCGCAACTTGCTCCAAATGTTCGCTATTTGACAGTGGGAATGCCTCGCAGCGTAAGTGATGCTTCACGGCAATCAGCACACCACCACCTCGTGAGTGATGACTGCTTGCTGCACTGCGGTCGCAGCGGAAAAAAGTGTAGTCGGGTGAAATCTCTGCGCTTTCGATATCGTCACGAATGTGAATGATGTGATAATGTGAAATTTTATGCAGAATATAAAAAAGCCGTCAAAAATAATTAAAATAGAGCAGTTTTCGAGATATGGATACAAGTTGATTTTTAAATAAATGAACAAAACATATTTATTTAAAATAGAATATCTCCAAAATTCTAAATTTTATACTGATCTATCGAATATTGCAATATCCTAGGAGTAAGAGTTTCGACGGCATTTATAAGTATATATAATTGTTTCCCTTTTTTTTTTTTTTGGAGATTTTAAAATAAATTGTGCTAAACATATGATTAATACCAAAATAACGTCAACAAAAAATATTTTGCACATGTAGCATAAAGCCAAAGAAAAAACAAAGAAAATTAGGGCTTAGTGGTGAAAATCGGTTGAAAAAAGAGGAAGTTCTGCTGGTTTTTGTAAAAAGTGCAGAAATGCGGGGAAAACAGAAATTCGAAAGAAATACGCCCATCTCTCTCTCTCAATCACACACACACACACATACACACACACACACACACACACACACACACACACACACACACACACACACACACACACACACACACACACACACACACACACACACATACACACACAGACACACACACACACACAAGATTCTCGAGTGGTACCGTTGTATTCGGGCTGGCGCCTGTGTCGTCTCCCTCAGTACTGCCGAGTGACACCGAGCAGGAAATGGTGAGGTTCCCGCAGCACAGGTCGTCTCCGTCCCATTAAAACCCTGGCAGGCCTCCAGTACGTTCCTTTCTCACCGCCCGACCTCGCCAGTCGGGCGGGAGTAGGCTCAGATGATCTATACCTGTCTTGCGCTGATCCAGCTCTGAACACGGTTCCCCATGAAGGGCCGTGTATACCCTCGCATGGCCTCCCTGCATGCATAGATAACCATGGGATCACAATAGCGACTACTCCACGTGGGCTTGGATAGCGGCTGGAGGGGGACCCAACAACATGGAGGAAACAAAAAAGACCCAAGAGAGAGCGAATCCGTTCGCTAAAGGCGGCCTAGCGAGGTCCCCACCGCGTAAAACGGTGGGATCGGGCGTGAGCGACACCTGCGGTAGTGATACGGCATCGGAGGCAGGTGGCACCAAGCTAGGCGTGGCCATGGATGGGCCAGGACTCATCCGGGCCATGGATACGATGCGGGAAACCTTTCCTAAGGTGATGGGGGTCCCAGAGCAGTTGGATGCGATCATCGACTTCACGTCGTCGCGCAACAATATTGCGAAAGACCTCAAGTTGAGCCTTCTTAGGCTACGCATGACAGTGCAGGCTGCATGCAAGGAGAGGGAAGAGCTGGAGGCCAAACTACTAGCCGAGCAAAGTGCCAAAGAGTTGGCACGGCTAGCGGCCATCGAAAGGGCGAGGGACATAGCCTCGAAGCAGACGCAGACGGAACCATCCGTCTCCGTCGGAGAGTCCACCCTATCCATGGGAGCGGGGACCTCCAAGCAGGCTAGGCAGTCCCCGGGCGAGACGGCACCAGGCGCTTCTAAGAAGCGCATCGTGTCGGAAGCCCCAAAAGGGAAACGAACTTATGCGAAAGTGGCGGCGGGGTCAGAGGGTCCATTCTCGCGACCAGCTTCGGCTTCTCGCAAAGAAAGAGGCCCCGGCGCTAAGCCCAGCGTTAAAGGCGCGACGTCCAGCTCGTGTGTTGTCTCAAGCGCCGAAGGGGGCCCAAGCGGCAGGGCGCCAACGACAACAACAGCCATAACTAGTACGGAGGCAGATGCCAGTGCTAGGAAGGGGACAAGCGATGACCCCAGGCGGGGCCGGGAAGCCCCATGGAATAAAGTGAGAAAAAAGAGGAGTAAACTGGGGTCGGCGACGAGGCGTTGGTGACGAATGATGAACTCATTGCGATAGCAAAGTCGCTAAAGGTGAACAAAGCGCCGGGATCAGATGGTATTCCGAACCTGGCCATCAAGACGGCTATCCTGCTGGATCCCGAAATGTTCAGGGTGGTAATGCAAAAGTGTCTGGACGAGGACGTCTTCCCGGACGCCTGGAAAATTCAGACCCTTGTGTTGCTACCAAAGACAGGGAAGCCACCAGGAGATCCATCGGCATATAGACCAATATGTCTGTTGGACACAGCGGGTAAGGTGCTCGAGAGGAGTCCTCAACAGACTGACAACATACACGGAGGGTATAGGTGGTCTGTCATATAATCTGTTGGGCTTCCGTAAAGTGAAGTCGACGGTGGATGCCATCCTGTCCGTCACCAAGACGGCCGAGGTGGCAATCCAGCGCAAGAGGCGAGGAGTACGATACTGTGCGGTGGTCACCCTTGACGTGAGGAATGCGTTCAATAGCGCCAGTTGGGCGGCTATCGCCGACTCGCTCCAACGCCTTCAGGTTTCTGGGTACCTGTACAAGATTCTCGGAAGCTACTTCCAGAATCGCGTACTGGTATATAATACAGAGGCAGGCCAGAAACGTGTGCAGATCACCGCAGGCCTCCCGCAAGGTTCGATCCTGGGTCCGGTGTTATGGAACACGATGTACGACGAGGTACTGCGGCTTGAGTTCCCGAGCGGGGAAAGATAGTCGGGTTCGCAGACGACATCACCCTAGAGATATGTGGTGAATCCATCGAGGAGGTCGAGTTAACGGCCTCACACTCCATTGGCATTGTGGAGAGATAGATGAGCTCCAGGCAATTGGAGCTAGCCCACCATAAGACCGAGGTCGCGGTGGTGAATAATCGGAAATCGGAGCAACATGCGACGATTAGTGCAGGTAACTGCACAATAGAATCGAAGAGGTTCTTGAGGTATCTTGGGATTATGATCGACGACAAGCTGTCCTTTGTCAGTCACGTCGATTACGCTTGCAAGAAAGCCTCTATGGCTATATCGGCATTATCCCGCATGATGTCGAATAGCTCGGCGGTGCAAGGGAGTAAGCGTTAACTCCTGGCCAGCGTCGCCCTGTCCATACTTAGGTACGGCGGGCCGGCATGGATCACCGCCTTGAGTTCCAAGAGCTACGCAAATAAGCTAGCGAGTACACACAGGCTTATGTGCCTAAGAGTGGTGAGTGCATACCGAACGGTATCACGCGATGCGATCTGCGTCCTAGCGGGGATGATGCCAATAGGCATTGTCATAAAAGAGGACGTAGAGTGCTTCGAGCAACGTGGAACAAGAGGTATCCGAAAGACCACTAGAGCCGCATCCATGGTTAAGTGGCAGAGGGAATGGAACAACTCCACCAAATGTCGGTGGACCCACCGACTAATCCCGGAATTAACCGGGTGGGTCGGTAGGCGACACGGTGAAGTGAACTTCCACTTAACGCAGATACTGTCTGGCCACGGCTGTTTTAGACAATACCTGCACAAATATGGGCATGCACAGTCCTCCGCATGCAGCGAGTGCGCGGGAGTCGATGAAACTGCGGAACATGTGTTCTTCGCATGTCCTCGCTTCGACGGCGCGAGATCCGGCATGATGGCCGTAAGCGGTCACGACACGACTCCGGATAACTTGGTCCAGAGGATGTGTCAGGACCGGGACGTCTGGGACGCGGTATGCGTAGCAGCCTCCCAGATCGTCCTCGATCTCCAACAAAAATGGTGAAACGACCAAAGGCAGGTCGCAGGGACCACCTAACTACTAAAGCCCTAAGTAGTTAGACATAGTGGGTGCTTAACAAGCACAATATCCCCCTCCCCGAAGTAATACCGAAAGGTGGTTCCGGGGAGGGTCCAGGGCTTAAGGCACGGGTGGGTTTTTAGTGGGTCGAGGAGTTGGCACCCTCATCCCCACACCCTGAGTTCTTCAGGTGTCTGGTTGCAGATTTTCCATCCCGTCTAAAAAAAAAAAAAAAACACACACACACACACGTTTTTTTTTTCATTCTTGAGCACTATAGGCAAATTTCTTTAAAATAAGTTTATTAAAACTTAAAAATGATTCAAACTTGAGCTCCGTCGTTTATGCGTCGTTTCTCTAACTTGAAACCAACAGTAGTCACCCAGCATTGATTTGTCCCAAAAGCCTTGATATCGTCGTTCTATTTGCTTCATTTGTTGGTGGAATCGTTCACCGTGCTCATCACTTTCGTCGCCAAGATTCGGTGGGAAGAAATCCAAATGTGAGTGGAGGAAATGGATTTTCAATGACATGTTCACACCTATAGTCTGAAGAGAAGGAGTTATAAATATGTAAAACGAAGAGCAAGGAGTTATAAACGTTGTACATGAAACATGGGTTACTTGATAAGTTAATGTTAGATTTAATATTACCTATTTTCTTATAGTTTTCCAGCAAATTTCATAATTCAAATGTCCGCTTTTTGGTTTGAAAATAAAGGAAATTTCTTACTTGATCAGTTATTTGAGCAAAACTGCGATGAAATGTTTGTCCTCAATGATTTTTTTTTATTTGAGGACCCATGAAAACACCTTCCTTAAGCTGTGCATCCAATATGTTTGGGAATACTGATTTCAGATATTCAAATGCAGGTCCATTCTTTTCCAACGCTTTTACAAAATTCTTGAAGAGTCCAAGTTTTATATGTAACGGTTAATTTGGTGGATAATTTAATCTTTATCCACGAGAAAAACACATTCCACGTTTTCTTTCCCAAGAGTCAAACTTGTCCTCTTTGGTCAGTCTTTTTGAACGTAGTGCTCCTTACGTGCTCGGCTGTCCCATTTACAGAGAAAGCACATGTATTTTGTGTACCCCTGTTGTAACCCAGTCAACATGGCAACAACCTTAAGATCGGAGCAAATCTTCCAAGAGTGTTGCTTATAATTTATCAAATTCAGCAGCAGCGCCATTGATTCATACGATTCCTTCATGTTAACAGCATGAGCCAGCGGTATCGAGGGTTTCCTGTTTCCTTGATGCAGTAAAACTGCCTACAAACTCAGTTTACTGTTATCGATAAACAAACGCCATTCACTTGGATTGTGATGCTCCCCAAACTCTTCTAACAAACCGTTTACATCTCGGCAAAAACTAGCGTTATTTTGTTTGGAGAAGTATTTAGCGAATTGTTCATCACGATTTCTGTAGAACGAAATTGTCACATTAGGCTCTAATAAATTTCTTTCTGTTAAGCGTGATGCAAGCAGTTCAGATTTTTGTTTCGACAGTTCCAAATCACGTTCCAAATCATTGAGTTCTGCTTGGGAAAATAATGATGGTTTTGTTTCAAATTATGTGTCGCTTTGATCTCATCATCATCATCATCATCATCATCATCATCATCATCATCATCATCATCATCATCATCATCATCATCATCATCATCATCATCATCATCATCATCATCATCATCATCATCATCATCATCATCATCATCATCATCATCATCATCATCATCATCATCATCATCATCATCATCATCATCATCATCATCATCATCATCATCATCATCATCATCATCATCATCATCATCATCATCATCATCATCATCATCATCATCATCATCATCATCATCATCATCATCATCATCATCATCATCATCATCATCATCATCATCATCATCATCATCATCATCATCATCATCATCATCATCATCATCATCATCATCATCATCATCATCATCATCATCATCATCATCATCATCATCATCATCATCATCATCATCATCATCATCATCATCATCATCATCATCATCATCATCATCATCATCATCATCATCATCATCATCATCATCATCATCATCATCATCATCATCATCATCATCATCATCATCATCATCATCATCATCATCATCATCATCATCATCATCATCATCATCATCATCATCATCATCATCATCATCATCATCATCATCATCATCATCATCATCATCATCATCATCATCATCATCATCATCATCATCATCATCATCATCATCATCATCATCATCATCATCATCATCATCATCATCATCATCATCATCATCATCATCATCATCATCATCATCATCATCATCATCATCATCATCATCATCATCCGAGTTTTTTTGCTTAAATAAAACTTTTACGATGGGGGAACAATATTGTACAATTAACTCCGGTTTTCAGATGTTAACTCTCATAGAATTTTGAAAACATAAACGAATGGGTGGACTCTTAATATTGCCTGAGGTATTCCTTATTTCGCAAATTAGCTTCTTCATGCTTTGATGTTACTTCTCCCCCAAATAAGCATCGCATTGCCGTTTTTTCTCACGCTAAGCCCTAATAAAAGAATCTAATTTCCGGTAGAGCAGAAGTTATTTAATTTGCCACTCTCGTCTCCAGATAGGTTGCCGGGGGTGATTTCGTTGCAAGTATCAGAAACCGATAAAATTAATTTCTCTTCTTCAACACGTTCGTTCTGTTAGATAAGGAGTTGATTGTTTGTCGATTTATATCAGAGTTCATGTACAGGTTTGTGCTTCCAAGCCTGACAACTATCTTCTGTAAGAACTTTCTGGCTTAATTCACGAAATTAAGGATGCCAACACTTCTCGAAACTATTCAATCGAAGCTTGGGTAAAAGTTTCAATGACTTCATTAGTAGAATTTTGTCAGAAAAAAAGTTTTCCGGGCCGTTGACTTTTTTATGCATATATCATGTAGAGGTGAAAGTGAAGATTGTAGTGATGAGTAATTGCGGTAAACTTCAACATGGATTAACTTTTAATTCCGTCTTTGTTTGGGTCATTTACAACTTGTTTACTGAGAACCGCGTTTATCGAATCCGATGCTAATATATGCGCAGCTAGACGTTCTGGATCCGGAATCCGAGCATTAATTACAGCTTTCCACCATAAATATCCATGAAATCTTAGCCTTTTTTCGAATAAAAATAAAATAAAACCTAAAAGAGAACCTGTTTTATGGCTCAGCCTAATATCAACAATCAATGTGAAACTAGCGATTTGAAATTAGTTCACTGTTATAGAACCCCTAGGTCCAAAAAACACCTCGCAGCTTGCGCTTTGCAATACATCCTTGCACTTTTCAATACTAGAAGCTATGTTTTTGTTTTGATTCGCTGTTTTATTTTGACAGAATATTTGAGGGTGTGTTCGTGTGAGTAACGTTATTAGGTGAATCATTAAGCTTGGGACCAAGCTTGGGACCGATGTACTGGTATTTTCAGATCCAAAAACTATATCCATTTTCTACACGACAAAACAGCCGCTGCTAATATGCTATAGTCGATTGAATTTTTCATAATATTTCATTAAGTTACCTAGAATCCAAAAACAGCCACCATAATGCCCAAGTGAGACAGCCACTGCGAATTTTTTAAGGCATCAATCTTGCATACTACAGTAATTTGACATTATAAACTTTATTAACACGTTTACTGCAAGAATTGCATAAACGTTGGCATGTGAAACTTTCGTAGTTTCCTAGATGTAAACGTAAAAAAACTGAAGTGACAGTAAAGGAAGTGTCTATATATGTTTTCTTAAAAGCATGTAAAATTCATTTTCATATATATATATATATATATATATATATATATATATATATATATATATATATATATATATATATATATATATATATATATATATATATATATATATATATATATATATATATATATATATATATATATATATATATATATATATATATATATATATATATATATATATATATATATATATATATATATATATATATATATATATATATATATATATATATATATATATATATATATATATATATATATATATATATATATATATATATATATATATATATATATATATATATATATATATATATATATATATATATATATATATATATATATATATATATATATATATATATATATATATATATATATATATATATATATATATATATATATATATATATATATATATATATATATATATATATATATATATATATATATATATATATATATATATATATATATATATATATATATATATATATATATATATATATATATATATATATATATATATATATATATATAAAGATATATCAAATGAAAGGTGACCTACATCGCAGACATCGTAGGCAACGTTTTACGCTCATTTAAGTGGTTATTTTTTTTTTAACAGCATAGACAAATCTTTTATTAATTTTACGTTTTTTATATATATTCTTTGAACTTTAGAAAAGATCCCTATTATTAAAAAATTACAATTATTATATATTGACAAATAATTAAATTTCCTTTGGTAATGTTTTGATCATGTCTTCCGATGCTCATACTTGCATTGGAAAACAATATGAAATGCTTCTCATAGGATTTTCAAATCATCCAATATTCCACAAACTCCTATGAATCTAAGAGTATATAATGACTTGTCCAGGCATTGTATTACTATGTTGTAATAATTATGGACTTGAAAAGTGTTAACTAAATAGTCTTATACAATAATTCCACAGTCAGAACAAGGCAGGAGACACGTTTCTCATCAGGCGCAAGGTTAAATTATGCATGTTTTTGCCACCCTTCACATTAGATTGGACTAGACCTGTGTGCCGCCACATCACTCGGCCGCCGTTGGTCATTTTCTAGTGCCGCCGCTGCCAAATCAAGATCAGCCACGACACTGATTAAATTTGTGTCACGCATTTCATGTCTGACAATTCTATTCTATTAATGATCTTTTAAAGGAACATAGATTTTTACGATAATTATAAATACACAAGCGATTAGCAGTCAATTCGAATTGCCAAATTTGCTCAAACAAATGAAAATGCGTGGTCTTTCTCTCGAGTTAAGAAAACGGATTGTGCCCAAATGGTACACCGTCAGTGGTCTTTCGATCAGAAAACTGACTTAGGAAAGAAATGTGAGCAGTTCGAACCACAGTATCAAGAACAGTGCTCTTTCGTAGAGTCCTCTTGGCGGGGTTGTTTCAGCATCAGTATGAGATGTAGCAAATAATGTAGGTACTTCGGAGACGAATGTTGTGCATGTCAAGAAGAGAATTGGCCTACAGGCTTGACAAAATCAAAAGCAACCAAAACTAAGTACTAAACAGGCTGAATCTGTTAAACCGGGGGGTGCGAAACTGTTTGACAAGCTGATAAAAAAAAGTGCCGGAGAATCTATAAAAGAGTTCTCGATACTTTCGTAATGCAGTTTGAACAGTTCCGACGCTCACATTTTCTTCCTTAGCCAGTTTTCTGATCGAAAGATCACTGAAGCGTTCCCGAAAAAAAAAAACGGACCGTGAACTAGTTCACGTTTTCAGAATGTTTCCCTTTAAACGTTATTTAGTTCATGATAACGTGATTCGGCTCACGGCGTATTTTTGCTTGTTCTCGAGTTCATGACTGCAGTTCACGGATCTGAGCACGGATTTTTTCCAGGTACCAAATATGGGTGTTATATTCCCATACGTATTCTACCGAATGATGAGCGTTATATTGCCATACGTATGTTATCATTGCGTTGGAATTAGTAAACAGGTTCTGAAAATATGGCGAGAGCAAGTCCCAAAAACTCAGTGGTCGTGCAGCAATCATTATATGGTATTATATGGCCAAATTATCCATATGGATTTTGAAATCGGTCGTCTGGTTCCGGAGATATTATATCATATAGTCATTCAAAAGCGTTAAGTTTTGGCACATTTATGCAAAAATCCAACCATGGCATCGAATAACCGTTTTTGATCTGCACATATCGTATTATTTCTAAATTACCCATATCCTACCACCAGCTTGAATTCCAACACCAATATGTTGAACTCCTATTTTCGTAACAAATGCAAAAATACCCATATTGTATGCTATTTATTATCTCTCTCAAACAAATGACCGCAATCTTATATTTTGAAATGGTGTCGCACATAAACTTCTGACACCAACACCAAATAGTTGTAAAAAATGCACCACGCAAAATTTGCTATTTTTGCAATCATATCTTGAGAAATCCACATGATTCAGAAAACGCAATTTTGCCCATATTGATCCACAAAGCGTTTTATGGTACAAACGAAGCCTTGCAAGTGTATGCAAGCGGCTGGCAGACACAAATAGCTCGAAACAAATTTACCGCTGTAGGATCTTTGTTCAATCATCACCAACATTTCAATATGGGTGAGTTGATACCACTAAATTCCGCAACGCTATTGGCCACTGTTTGGATTCCGCAGTCTAGTATTCTATTTTTGTTTACACTGATCATTGAAGAAGCGTTTTATGAAACAGTAGTGTGTATGAGCGACAGGTTGCACACCAATGAAGTTTATATGAGGTCCGGCCCAATAGGCAGCTTGCTTTTGTTAGAAGAGAAAATATTGTAAACATGATTGAGTAACCGAGTGGTGGCGTCACACTACCATAAGAATTCGTATATGGAATTGTTGGAAATGATCAATTTAAAACGTTTGTTGCGTTTATCGTTGAATCAAACTGATCCATAAGCTTCTTATAGCTTAGCCCTTCCCTTCCCAGAAAGATTCTTGATGTTTAAAAATGCAAAAATATGTTTTTTTTAATGCAGAACAAAAGTAATGCCGTAATCTGTTCAGCCCTTTTCTATTTAGTACTTAAAATCGTAAGAATAAGCAAAAAGGTGTGCATCACTTGGTACTTCTAACATGAATAAAAAAAACTTAAAATAACAACGACTTTTTTCTACGAATTTCATCGTAAGTTCGTGCTATTTGACGAAAAGGCTATCTTTGGTAATGCTGTAATTTGTTACGGAACACTTTTTCACTGCACATCGAACCATTACTCTACAAACTCATGTGAAAAGTGGACAAATTATAAGGGAAAAACGAAATGTTGATGACTTTCTTTAGGGATAATTATATAGTACTTGATATAAATCATGATTGGTTTATTGATTTAAGCTTGTATGCTCACAAGAAACATCTAGTGAGAGAATTCCAAATAGTTACGTCCATAATCGGATTGTGCTTGAACTCTAGAAAAAAATCTCAAAGATTCTTGAGATAGAATATGATTTCAAAGTACACTTCAAGTTCCAAACTAGTTAGTTCACTGTTCGAAGGCCCTTTTCTAACATTTTCTAAGAACTAAACTTTCTATAAGGTTTTGCAATAGAATAGAGGTGGGTTATATCAGGGATATAACCGTGAGGTTCACGAAGGACCTGGTATCTTCTAATTTATACATATCATAACATATATGATTGGTTAATATTAAAATGTTTTTATTCTTTTGTTTGACCAGTCCCTTCTTAAGAAATTTTCTACATACTGAGCCATTGGTTACATTTTCGGTTCGGGTTTAGTAAAAAATCTGTCGAATTTACCACTCTCGACTGAATTACTCAAACAATCCAATATGTACTATTTTTGATAATGTGCATTGGTTGTTCAGGATAAATCACGAATATTTCACTTAAACACAAACTCTTTTATTGTAAAATTTTATTGGTCGTCCTAAAAAGGACGGTGGTTATGATACGCGTTGGAAATTAATTTATATTTTCGGTTTATTTGCAGGCAAGACGTCATGTGCTGTATTCAATCCCGATAGTAGTTTAATAAACTCCTCGTCGCTGTGAATGGCCGATGGCCAGATACCTAGGATGGTTCTAGTAATCTAGTTGTCACAAACATCATTTCCCCTGGTAGGTTCCCAGCTCCGGCATGGCGTCGGAAGCGTATGCCGCCCGCGCGGAGTATTGATTTTTCGAGTTTTTGATCGAGCGGGAAAATTGCAAAACTTTGCAGCGCTTCCTTCTGGCTTGAAGATGAGCAAGGGCAGGCGATATTTTGCGAACCAGACGCGAAATCGTAGGAAAACGGACGAGATAGAAAAAAACGAGAAAAAATCTTCGTAACGAGAGAGCGAAAAACACAACCGTACGACGCTCAATTCAAAACATGAATATCCCAATGAAATCATTTGGGTTCGAATGGGGTGTTGGGTGCTTTATACTGGCGTTGATAGCATTGCCTACAAAGAAGGGAGGCACGAGAATGCAGCACGAAGCAAATTACATAAGAGGGCACGGGCTGCAGTTATAAAACCAGACACCGGCAATAAAGCAAACAAATTTTGCAGCTGAGGGATGTGACTATGGTTGTATTAAACATGAAATGAAATCAAATGAACTAAAGAGAAGTAGACAATATGACTATTTGTTACCCGTTTTTGATGACCCGGAAAATTAAAACCATATTTTTAACCAGCTCATATGCAGATCTACTAACTACTTATAGTACTAGACTCAATTTAAATTTTAATCTAAAAAACTTGTATGTTTTCCTGATCAAAAAGTGTACAATGTTTGCATTTAAAAAAATGCCGATTTTTCATGGGTTAACCTTCATCCGCACTGACAAAACAACCCATGCAGCTTCAATCGTAGTAGCCCATGAGTCAGCAGACAAAATTTGATAGCTCTATCAGTCGAACTCTAACCGTGATGGCAAAAACAGTGAAGCAACTCCGATCAGAAGTGTGCGCGTTCAAAGAACGGCACCCCGCTGCGTCGAAAACGGACATCGTGTGGCACTTTGTGGACGCCGGATACACCCGTTCCGGCATCTACAACATCTTGGCACTATTAGACAAAAATCAAAGCATCGAAAGAAAGCCCGGTTCCGGACGGCCGACGACCCTGAGCGACAAGAAGCTCCAAAGGATGCTGAAGAGGAAGACCGAGGGAAAAGTGGCTACATCGCTGCGTGCGCTTGACCGGGAGGTCGGTTCAACCGGCCAAACAGTGAAAAAGTACCTGGCAAGCATGAACATACATGTCAGGAAGCGGAAGTCGTGTCCACTGGTTTCGGAGCTGCAGGCAATGACGCAGCGGCAGCGGCTGAATAAGCTGGTCAACTCGATTTTCCCGACGAATTGCGAAGTGGCGGTGGTGATGGACGACGAGACCTATCTCGCCCTGGATGGCAGCGGCTGACAGGGCACTTCGTATTTCTCTTCCTCCACGAAGGAAGTGAGCTCCTAGGTGAAGTTCATTTCACGCACAAAATTCCCCAAGAAGGTGCTGCTGTGGCTGACAATCAGCGAGAAGGGGATGTCAAAGCCTATCTTCTTTCGCTCCGGACTGGCCGTGAACGGGGAAATTTATAGTACAAAATGCCTGCTGGAAGTTGCGTCGTTCATCAAGAAATACCATAAGGGCGAAGACGCGGTGTTCTGACCGGATCTGGCGTCGGCCCACTACTCGAAGCGATCGTTGGAGGAGATGGAGCGGCTAAGTATCGATGTGATACCCAAGTCGGCGAAACCCGCCCAACGTCCCCCAGCCGCGTCTCATCGAGAATTTCTGGGCCAATTTGAAGCGTACGTTCTACTCCAACAATTTTGTCGCGAAAACTGAGGAGGAATTGATAAATAAAACGATAAAAGAACTCAAAAACATGCCTACACGCATGTTTTTGTCCGCCATGGCGAATGTTCCGGTTAACTGCCGGAAGGCCGCTCGCAAGGGCGTAGAATTTTTTGCAAGTAAGCATAAATAATTACCTTCCATGGGAAATTTATCAAAAGCAATTATCTGTCTTTGCTATTTTTTTATCACCATCCGAAAAAATTCCTTTTTTTTTAATGCAAACGTAAAAAGAACTCATTCTGTTCAGTCAAACGAGAGTTATTAGCGTTCAAAAACCTTTCACTTTTGCGTAACGCTCTCATTTTTTAAAATTTTGATATGATACCGGGTATAGAAAAGAGAAACGTAGTCCTACGTTAAAAATGTTACTAATGAATCAATCAAAGTGTTGCCCATCGCTAGACACAATTTTTTCCCATCTTTCTGGCAGAGCTCGAATACCTTGACGGTAGAAGTGTCGTTTGAGGCTATCCACGAATCAAGCCATATTCTGATGCCTTCATATGAGTGGAACTGCTGATCAGCCAGGCCATCGAACAGAACAAGCAATAATCGGATGGCGCAATATCTGTGGAATATGGCAGGTGGGGTGGGAGTTCCCATTTGAGCGTTCTCAAGTAGGTTTTAACAGGCTTGGCAACGTGAAGCTAAGCGTTGTCATGCAGTAAAATCATTTCTTCGTTCCTCTGCTCATATTGTAGCCGTTTTTCGTACAGTGCTTGGCTCAATCGCATCAATTGCGTTCGATCGGTATCCTCAGTGATACTTTCGCTCGGTTTCCACAGCTCATAATAAATAACACCGACCTGATCCCACCAAATACACAGCATAACCTTCGGAGCGTGAATATTCGGCTGAGCCGACGACGTGGAAGCATAACCGGGTAGTCTCCAAAAAATTTTCCTCTTTGTGTTGCTGTAATGTATCCATTTTGTATCACCCGTCTCGATACCTTGAAGAAACCCTTCCCTTTTTGCCGCTGAACCAGTTGTTCCCAGGCGAAAAACAACGACGCTCAACGTTTCTTGGCTTCAAATCACAAGAAACCCATGTTCCTTGCTTCTGAATAATTCCCAATGAATGCAATTGCTTGGAAATGGCTTGACGGGTAACTGCTGAAGCAAGCTTTTTTTGCATTTGGCACAAATCCTCATCGAGCAATGCCTCCAATTCAGCGTCTTCAAAGTTTTTGGGCCTTTTTCAGTGGTTGATCGTCAACATAAATGTAACCGTTTTTGAAACGACGGAACCAATCACGGCATGTTGTTTAACCCATACCCCTCACACTTTTTGGAGCTCTCGATGCACTTGAGCTGTCGATTTCTTCGACTGGAACAAGAAAATTAACACTTCCCGCAAATGACGATTGTTTGACACAAAATTATAAATTTTTACAGAACCGAAAGTATATAATGCAAAAACAAAATCACTAATGTGTCAAAGCGGTTTGTTTACCATATGTCTAAGCTTGGTTCATGTTGTTTTGGACATGTCAAAATTGATCAGTTCTTACGGCTAGAGCCATCTACTGACAAACATCGAAAACTTAGTTGCGCACCTAACATATAGTCAGGATTTCAAGATAAATGATATACCAACGATTCGCATATGTTTTTCTTCAATACATCGCCTCTAGTGACGTAGTTCTCTATTATTTGGTTTGAAAACAGCCCAAAATTGTACATCAGCTCAAACACTAAAAGTTAGTCAATGAAAGCATGGCGCTATATGTTAACACAAACGAGATAATGAACAACATGTCTAATTTATGAGATTCCGTGTTGCCGGAGCACCGTGTAGTTAAACCAAACTAACCAGGTATTCCAAACCACTCAGAACTCTTTGTAAATAGATTATGTTTAGAGATTCAATCAAATAAAAACCTCCTCCCTCTACCTTAAGTACTAACACATGGAAATCAACCTGTGGGAATAATAATAACGGTAGAGATTATTATTCCAACAAGCAAGGTAATTTTATTAACAACTATATGATTGCTTTACATAGTTCAAAGTGGTTAACCTCTCGTCACAATCTTGCCGGACTCTAAAATAACATTAAGCATTTCGGAGAGGGAATATTGGTTGACTTTGGTCATCACGGTTAGAGTTCAACTGATAGAGCTGTCAAATTTTCATTGATGCTGCATGGACAGTTTTGTCAGTGCGAGTGAAGGTAAACCCATGAGAAGTCAGCAATTTTTGTCGATTTTTTTTTAATGCAAATGTTAGTATAACAAGAAAAAATAATGATTTGATCGTTTAATGAGTAACCGACAATCAACTTGTGAGTGTTATATTTGTTTATCTGTCTTTAAACAGCTTCTTGAAGATAGTCTCCTAGCAGGGTGAAATAAAATAAAATCATTTAGTACACCTGAGGTACAGTATTGCAAAAAGTTTCACGACAATTATTGTTTAGGACACCCTTCGCTTGAAATTGAATAATCAAAATTTAATAAACGCTGAGAATCGTAGAATGCAGGTCCATGGGGCACAAGAATTAGAATAGCCAGTTCCATGCTATGCTATCTATCTTGTTGCAGTCTTACAATTTAGGAATTCGTAAAGAGTGAATCTACAGATGACGAATCTCAAGCATATTCAGTAAAAGGTGAGAAGGTATAATTGTTTGCCAGTATATGGGTGAGGAGGAGACAAGTGCAAAATGTAAACAAACTCATTGGTTTTACCAAACAACACATTATAACACCCATATTATACTCACCGTGATTGAGTACACTCTGACAACTGAACTTGTAGAATGCATAAGTTTCGCTTATGAAACTGTATGAACCTTACAAATCGTGATTTCATAAGGTAACTTTAAATTCTATATGATGTCTTTGCAATGCTTTACAATAAAATATGATTTTCATGAGTAGAACATTGGAATTTCATTAATCCACCGTTTGAAATTTATTTGTACAACTTGTGTGAAGAAGTCCGAAAAATACAAACCAGGATAAATACATGATAATACCAACTTGACACCCAGAGTGGAACTTAAGTTTTTTAAGGCTCCAAACAAATCCCCTAAAAAGAATAAAAGTATTAGGCGGTTAGTTGAAATAATTGAATGCAACTGAAACATGCAATTATCAATGTTTTTTTTTTATTTAAGGAACAAAAATAATTAACAAACGAATCGGAAAATAAAATAAGGACATTGCTTATTGCGGATTCAACTTAAAGTCAGGTTGAATAGAAAAATTAAACAAATTGATATTATAATCAAGTGTTCAATTTCTCTATTTGGAATTTTTTATTTCATAATTTTCAAACTTCAAATCTCATAAAGTTTTTAAATGAAATGTAAAACGCATTAAGATGATTCTAAATTCAATTTGTTAGACCAGTTTCCTCTGTGTGGGCATTTTGAGCAGAAAAAAAAGGTTCATGCCGCTACAACCACCGCGTCCCCACCAACGAACATGAACGGTGGGACACCCGCCGCGGCCAACGAAAAAGAACATATCACGCCGCTGCCGACAAAATTCAGATCGGCGCACAGGTCTAGTTTCGACAGGCTTGATCTTCCCAAAAGGTGGGTAAAATGCTCTGAATTTCAGTAAAGTGAAGAGTGCTCCCTTCTCTCCATCTATATGCAAATTATTAGAGAAACCGTGTTTGGCCCTGTATCGTGAAACGAAACAAAAGGGCTACAATTTCGTTGGCCGATAAAATGCCCTAAGTCGATTCTGGATTTCTTTAAATTCTCAATCCAATCTCAACGTTCACTGATTGACAAGGTTAATTAGAATCTTGCTTCGCTCCGATTCTCGTTAAATTGAGCGTACATCCTTTGAGCGGCATTTGAGCGGAATAGAGTTTGGGCACATGTCAACTTACCCTGTGAGACTTGCTTTGATATGATGGTGTACCGTAATATTGAAGGAATCCTTTCGATTTTCCAGAATGTGACAAGCAATAAAGACACCTCCCTTGTTGAGGAGATATACCTTCTCGGTATTCTAATCGTGGCAGTAAAGTTTCATCTTTTCTCAAAATGAATATTCCCAGCATGTGGTTCTCTGTAAATGATTGATTTTTCAATGCGATACATGCGATACACGGTAGGTATTGATGCAAGATGCATTCGAAGTCAATAAATAATAGACCCAATACATAGACCAAAATACATTTCAACATACTCACTCTGTTCTCTTTTCCACATGGATTGAAGTCTTCTTACAATAAAAAAAAACACAAATTGTTTTATGATGAATACGATGCTTACGAGATGGGAAGAAAAATGACCGGAGGGGAGTCGGATAGTGAAATATTAGAAAAATGTTATCTAATAATCCGCCGAAAGGACTATTTTGACATATTTGATATGGTTATAATTGCAATCAACTTTCAATAAACTTCCCTTCTTCATCATGTTCATGACAGGAAGATTAAAAAAACGAAATGAAAATAACGATCCCCGGAAGAATTATAGGGTGTATCATTAGGTCTAAGCACGATTTGTAAATAATAATACGAGCCCGGTCTTTAAATAAATTGAGTTTTTATTGCACTTTTATGTGCTCTACAATATTTTTCTGACATTTCCAAAATCCAGTAAACCGTACACAGGGAGGGAACTGCTCATTAGCTTCAGCGCAGACTGTTTGCCAATGTTTTGACGTAGGACTACGTCTGTGTTTTCAATACTGGGGTACACGATCGAATTGCGAAAATTTGGAGCGTCACGAAAAATATATAGGTTTTGAACGTTAATAACTAAGTCATTCCACGATTGCTTTTCAAAATGTTTGCAAGAATCGATCGGAACCTTTTCTACGCTTCGATTTAAATATTTAAAATTATTGATTTTTAACATTCAACTATTGAAATTAACGCAAATGTAAGGTGATGTCTTATAATGACGATTTTTCAGAGTAAATTTACCAATTACACAGTACTTTCCGCGCACAGACTTCATATTTAAGTAAGGAACGTCTCCTATGCAGCCATGAATGTTATATAAGGGGTACACCTTCGCATTTTGATTTAGTTTTCCGGCGGTCGTGGTGCTGTGCACAGTAGGATCTGCAGTTGGATCGTAGTTGGTGGCAGCACTGGCGAGCAGTCACTGCCCAGAGAGGCATTGGTGCAGTTGACTATTGTTGCCGATGCTCTCGTCAATCTCGCTGCGAGACATGGCTGCTGAAGCCTACGAGTTGGCGGGAAAAAGCCGCCCGTGACAAGAATCAATGATCCACAAGATGAACCAAGAAAGAAAGCTAAGTTCAATCGCGAACTGTTTCTCCCCCATCAACTAAATCCGTCCTTTTCAGGACGAACAAATTAGTTTGCCAACTAAAGAGTTTATTTGGTGGAAATTTTCTCCAACCAACGAACGGAATTCGAGCCGAACTCCGTCACTTGAAACCGACCATGTGGTTGAGTTCGTTGTAGTTCCTAGTTGTGCAAAGCGGATTAGTTGCTGGCGGTGGCAAGCAAATTAGGAATGTTTCGGTTAAGAAAATCATCCGTCTTGCGTGTAATAATTAAAACTAATTATTGTGGCGCAATAATTGAAGTTCGTCCCCTTTAATGCAATTTGTAACACATTGCCTTCGTTGGTACCGCCTTCTTTCGTGCACTAGCATCCGATGCCTTTACCTAATAGCTCTTAGCAGAACATTTTGATTCAGTCTTACGACAGTCGTTAAGCTGTGCAGTGGCTGTAGGATCGCAGTTGGCGGCGGCGAGCAGTCGTTGCCCAGAGAGGCGTTGGTGCAGATGGCTGTTGTTGCCGATGCTCCCGTCAACCTCTCTGCGAGAAACATGGCTGCTGAAGCCTACAAGTTGGAGGGAAAAGGCCGCCCGTGACAACGAGACAAGTATCAATCATCCCACGTCACCTGCAGATGGCCACCCGCAATGAAGAGGAGATGAACCAAGAAAGAAAGCTAAGTTCAATCGCGAACTGTTTCTCCCCCGTCAACTAAATCCATCCTTTTCAGGACGACCAAATTAGTTTGTCAACTGAAGAGTTCGTTTGGATGAATTTTTCTCTTGTGCTGTTTGAAATTTCCATTACCGCGCCCCGGCTGAACATGGCATTGCTTTAAACGCTGCGTCCCGGAGTAAATGGCAAAGCGCGTTGGACTACCAATGAACCAACAGGTCCATAACTATCTTCTACGCGTTAGAGATAGTGGCCATCTCAACCATCGTAGAAAATAAAACCGGGGCCGTATCATAATTAAGAGCCACCAAATGCTTTTTAAAGAGAGTACAATAGAATTTTTCTTGGCCCTTTTGAGGACTGAATTAAATCAATTAGCGGATGGCTCTGACGTGTATGGGAATTAGATTGCTGCGTAGTCCTACGTCATCTTTGCGCACAACCCCATTGGGCTGTACCTAGTAGTTTTTTGATACTTTTTTCAAGTCAAAAGTGTTAATGGAATCCGCTGCCTTAACATGTTTGCGCAAATATGCCTTTGTCAGAGCCCAAAAAGTTTCAATTTATATTGCATGGGGATAGTTTGGAGGATTTATTTTCTTGGGTACGAATTCGACTCCGTTGGCTTTATACCAGGCCATCGTGTCCTTCGCGTAATGCATTGATTCCAAATCCGGCCAAAACAGTACTGGATTATTATTTTTCCGGATCATGGGGAACAGGCACCACTCCAAGCATTCCCGAACGTAAACATTAGCAGTCATCGTATCGGTTGTTACAAAGAGATTTGAAAGCATTCCACACTCACAAATTGCTTGCTAAACCAAAGCTGTTATACCGAAATTTTCGGTAAAAATAGACTCGGCATCGTCAATAGTTTGACCACCACGGACCGTGTAGAACTGGTCACCTGGAAGCGTCTTATAATCAAATTTCACGTAAGATTCATCATCCATAATTACGCATGTCAATTTTCCACACGCCGGCGTCGGTGGTGTAGTGGTAAGTGTGACTGCTACTTGGCACCCCAGTGGGTCTGGGTTCAATCCCAGTCGACGTCGGTGGTTTTACTGAGGCGAAAAAATCTGGTCACGTCTTCCTTCGGAAGGGAAGTAAAGCCGTTGGTCCCGGCTCATATTCATGAGTCGATAGGTAGGGTCCAGATGGTGGAGTCGTCTTCCTGACGTCGGTGATTGTCACCATGTGAGGAAATAGGCCGACGTAAAATAAAAAAAAAATAAAAATTTCCACACAGCAGTTTAACGTATAATTTACGGGCTCTTGGTTTGACAGGTGCGGCTTGTTTTTCACTTCGTTTTGGTTTCTTCTGCTTCTTGAAAGTCCTTAGTTCATTTCGTGTCTTTGCTCGGTCGACGTTACTCTTTGACGTTCCCAGCTTTTTCGCCACATCTCGAACGGAAGTACTCTTTTATCAGGCGAAAGCTTGCGTGATTTTCCGGTCCACACTACAACCTCCGGTTACTGCGAAGTGAACATTTGGTTGTCGATCGCCCGTCCGCTAAATCGACTAGATGATTTCCTACAAACGTGCTTGCTACCAGAGATAGATGGCGGTAGATGATCTGGAAAAGCAACTTGTAACTAGTGATCGCTCGGTAGTTCTCACATTCCAACTCGTCACCCTTTTTGTACATTGGGCATATAACTCCCTCTTTTGACTCCTCCGATAGCTGATCTATATTCAGATCCTGACTATAAATCCATGCAGAAGATTTTCCAACTTATCTGGGTCCTGCCTTGTTGTTTTACAGCTATTTGATGGCATCCTTCACTTCATTTATCGTGGAAGTTGGCATATCTCCCTTGTCCGCCATTCCGATGAAGTAATTTCTCCTGCCTTGATGCTTCGCCTCTGCGCCAATCAAGTGTTCAACGCAATGCTGGTGATCGAAAGCCTCACGTTCATCCGTCAAGATACCTCCAACCTTATCCCGATACATTTCGGCTCGTGGCACAAAGCCTTTGCGGGATGCATTGAATTTCTTTTAGAATTTTGACGTTTTTTTTTGTTGATTTTGAGCTGCTTGATTTTTTTTGCACTCCAACACCTCTACGCAGCGCTTCTTATACCGGAAAATATGAGTTTGCTTACTTCACATCTGTTTGTATCGCTGAACATTTTGACGGGTTCCTTGCTGCAGCATCATTGCTCACGCTGGATTCTTCTCGTGTAAAACTGTCTGACACTCCTCGTCTAACCAGTCGTTCCCTCGATTTCTATCTACATATCCAAACGCATCTTCTGCTGCGTTTTTTATGACTGCTTTGACACTACTCCAGCAGTCCTCAAGGGAGGCTTCGGTCAGTTGTCCCACATCCGGCAACGCTGCCTCTAGGCTTTGCACGTTGTGACTTCGGGTCCCAAGTAACAATTTAAATGAAAATTGGTTTTATTCATGTTTTATGGTAGTTTTATCAAAGCATTATGGAGTTCATCCAGTTTTATCAGGGCATTACCCTAGTAAAGGTGGTTTTAATTGATTAACAATTCTTAAGATGGAATTAAGAACACTTGAAGAAACCTCCATAAAACTACATAATGTATAAAAGGTGTCCACAGTTAAATTGCATCACTTTCAATAAGCTGTAACATTTCGCCCTTTGGGTTCATTTCATCAAAATTTTGAACAAAATTACCTCAGCGTGTATTGTTTACACTGCGTGAGTTTCATTGTGAAATGTGTCGTAGTTTCGAAAATGGAGTCGAAGGAACAGCAAGTGCGCGAGAACATTTTGCACACGTACCTCGACAACCCACTTCTTTCGCACCGAGCCATCGGAAAGATGTTGAAGATTCACCAGTCTACAGTGTCTCGTGTCATAAAACGTTTCGGGGAACGTTTAACTGTCGATCGGAAGAAGGTGAGTGGTAGAAAAAGTGTTCCTTGCTGTGTGAAGGATCACAAGCGAGTTGTTGCTGCCTTTAAACGCAAACCCAACTGTTCCGCTCGGGATGTCGCAAAAAAGCTGCACTTGACCAAAAGTTTCGTGCTGAAAGCCAAGCAACGAGCCGGGCTCCGTTCATTCAAAGTTCAGAAAGCTCCAAACCGCAATGAAAAACAGAATAGGAAAGCTAAAACACGTGCTGTACACACAAATGATGACGAAACCACACTGTTGCATCATGGACGATGAAACACACGTAATAGTGGACTTTAAACAAATTCCCGGCAACCAGTATGTGACTGCGAAAGACAAGTTCGATGTTCCAGAGTCTCTCAGGAAACATCAAGTGTCAAAGTTCCCCAAGAAATTCATGATTTGGCAGGGGATTTGTTCGTGTGATAAGCGGAGCAAGCCTTTCGTGACAACTTCAACTGTAAATGGTCAAGTATGCATGAATGAATGCTTGAAAAAACAACTGCTTCAGTTTCTCAAAACACACAACGTTCCTACAATTTTTTGGGCGGATTTAGCCTCTTATTACTACTCTAAGGATGTTCTGGAGTGGTACAAGACGAATGGTGTCAATTTCGTGTCAACTGATCTTAATCCCCCAAACTCTCCAGAGTTGCGGTCAAACAAAAAATATTGGACTATAATGAAGCACGAACTTAGAAAGCATCCTAAAGTTGTCACTACAGAACAGGAAATGTTGAAGTCGTGGTTGAAAGCGGAAAAACTTGTCGGTTCAAGCGTTGTACAAAATGTTATGCGTGGTATTAAGAAGAAAGGTCGAGCTTTTTGATTTGGTAAAGAAATACAGTGAAATAAAAATAGGTAAACCAAGATTATACATTGTATTTTATTCCCTGAATATTTCATGACAATCGGTTGAGAGACTTGTTTTTGAGGACGAGTTTAAAGTGATGCAATTTAACTGTGGACACCCTTTAAGTGTTGTTCACCTTATAAGTAATTTTATAAGATACTTGATCCCCCTCTCAATACATCGTTTCGCAACTATCATAAAATCTGATAAAAATTTTGAAAAAGTTTTGACATTCTTCTTTAAGATCAATGTATCTTGGAAATGCTGCCATAAAACGCTCTTAAAACCATTCGATTTTAAATAAAAGCACACACTCATAAGAAAAAAAAATATTTGAAAAATCAACCATCTGTAACAATGGTCGCCCATAGGTGGAACAAATTAAAAACTAGTAGATCGTTCAAGCGGAAATTCAATAAAAATCTATCCAATATACTGAATACTCCTTCATCTCAGCCACCAACGACACCGCAACAAGACGAAGATGTCCGAACAACCGATTTTCATTGGCACAAGGATGAATCACAAAGTCGGAAGTAGTGCGCTGGAATCGCTTAGTGATCTTCCGGCGTTAGGTATAGCGTATAGATCAAAAGAAAAATCATTTTTCGCTCAACTGATGTTTCAGCCGTCGATGCAATATTATTAACTGTTCTTCTTCCCAAAACCATTGGTAGCATATTCAAGTTAGAGTTTTGTTTTTTTTTTTTGTTCTTATAGACTTACGCTGATGAGTAAAAACAATAAATTATAAGCTGGAATTATGAATAAGAACAACAATGAAGCATAGGGACTTTTGATTTGAACGTTCACATTTTCTTTGTTTATGATGTGCCTTTTCCACACTGATTTTATGGCTATCTTACAAAAACCTTGTTTGCCTTGAGCAATTCAAACAAGTTTTATTGAAGCATAATTCATCTTTTTTAAGAATAGAACAAATTCAGATGAACTTATCGCACTCCTCAAAAATGTTTGTTAGTCTTATGTAAGAAATATTAGTTTTATTTGCGCTCTATGGTAGTTTCTTCGTATGACCATTTTCTTAGAGACGGCAAAATTGATGAGTCTGAGGCCATTTTCGTTCATATGCTGGTGTGCGCTGAACTTCCCTATAACCAGTATGAATTCCTCCTCTTGGTCTAGCTAAGCATTGAGATCTTCGACGACGATTTTGAAGTCATGAGTTGGGCAGCTGTCATATTCTCGTTCCAGCTGCGCGTAAAAGTCCTTGTCGTTATCGTCACTTCCTAGGTGAGGGCTGTCCACATTTTATTATGTTGACATTGAAGAAACGGCTTTTCTGGTTCTCAATTTGTACATTCTGTTGTCGATTGGCCACCACCCAATCACGCGCTTTTGCATTTCGCTCATCACGATAAAAGTAGCTCTAGTAGATGATATAACCATTTCTAAGCGTATGTACCGTCGATCGTTTCCAAAAAACCTCCTGCAGCGCTACAATGTCGAACTTGCGGACCCTCAATAATACGGAAAGAATGCTGTCGCAAGAATTTGATAGGCATACAGTTCCATGTTTCGAGTTTACAATTGTTAGTCCGTTTTTATCGCCTAGGTCTATTTCGGTTGTTCCGGTCCATATTGACATTATGTGTATCCTATACTTATGATTTTTACCACTGGCTTGAGGGGCCTACACCAACCTCCTGTCTTGCTGAAGGACTATCGGGCACAGCACTTATTAGAGTTCAGCACTGGCATGAGGACGATGATCAGCCACCCCTTACATGGAGAACAGACCCCCCTCCCCTACCTTGTCAGCATACGATTAAGATCCCACTGGGGTAGGTTACCAGATCATTCCTATGATTACTCGTACCCCAGTGGGCACCACGGGGAGGAAGGGTTAGGAGTAACTGGACAAGAGAACCAATAAGTGGGGTATACTTTATACCCGCAGGGACGGGAAGGACCAAGGGTACGCAATGTCCACTCATTTACCAAGCTAGTTTTTGAAGATTTACTTGTTCGAAAAGCATGTTGATTCACATGAAGTAATATGTTGATTAATTAACATCTCGAATGTGATGATCGATAGTACGTCGCAAGCATTTATGAAAAAACGAACATAGATTTATTGGTCAGAGCTCTTCGCTTCTTGATACAACAAGCGTTTTAGCGATTCAGCTAAGACCACCGTAGCATAACTGCAACTCGTGAGTTTTTTCAATAATGTTCAAAGTGTTCGAATCCATTCTGTAACGAAAATGGATGCATACCATCTGTCCCAAGAGATTTGTTAGGAGCAAAGCTATTTAATGCCTGATTTCTAAAATAACAATTCAAAGGGCTTGGAACATAGTTTCAACAATAGCCTAAAAAGTTAGTTGGTTGATCAGATGATGTCATCTCCACACATCGTTGAAAGTGTGTTTTCATTAAAAGTTACAGTGGTCAGAAGAGGTCATATCATCATTTGGTTTTCGAATTTCGCTAACTTTGAAATCTTTTGATTTTGCAAGAATTTTATTTCATAGACTAACATTTGCATTAAAAAAACGGACTTTTTTTTTTCAGAAGGTGATAATAAAAAGCTAAGACAGATAATTGCTTTTGATAATTTTCCCATGGAAGGTAATTATTTAAGCTTAATTGCAAAAAAAATCTACGCCCTTTGCGAGCGGCCTTCCGGCAGTTAACCGAAATATTCGCCATGGCGGACGAAAACATGCGCGTAGGCCAGTCGTTGCCAGCCAGGGTTAGATAGGTCTCGTCGTCCATCACCACCGCCACGTCGCGGTTCACCGGGAAAATCGAGTTGACCATCTTATTCAGCCGCTGCCGCTGCGTCATTGCCTGCAGCTCCGAAACCAGTGGGCGTGACTTCCGCTTCCTGACATGTATGTTCATGTTCGCCAGATACTTTTTCACTGTTTGGCCGGTGGAACCGACCTCCCGGCCAAGCGTACGCAGCGATGTAGTCACTTTTCCCTCGGTCGTCCTCTTCAGCATCCTTTGGAGCTTCTTGTCGCTCAGGGTCGTCGGCCGTCCGGAACCGGGCTTTCTTTCGATGCTTTGATTTTTGTCTAATAGTGCCAAGATGTTGTTGATGCCAAAACGGGCGTATCCGGCGTCCACAAAGTGCCACACGATGTCCGTTTTCGACACAGCGGGGTGCCGTTCTTTGAACGCACACACTTCTGAACGGAGTTGCTTCACTGTTTTTGCCATCACGGTTAGAGTTCGACTGATAGAGCTGTCAAATTTTGTCTGCTGACTCATGGGCTACTACGATTGAAGCTGCATGAGTAGTTTTGTCAGTGCGAGTGAAGGTAAACCCATGAAAAATCGGCAATTTCTGCCCATTTTTTTAAATGCAAACGTTAGCCTCACTCAGATTGAAAACATTTGTACAAAGACTCTTTCATACAAATCGCTCAGCAGACCAAAGAGCCTTTTACGCGGGTTTGGAGATTAAGAACGATAACATCTCCTCTATGGCCTACATACATTTTATGATTTGTACTTCACTCGAAAGGTAAAACATCAAAGCTGAATCCCTAATGTTAACTTATTTCATTACATTTGTTCAAACTTATTAAAAAGTACTTAAAAGAAAAATGTCTATGCACAGAGCTGTTGGTCGAAAATGACATCATATTTGCGCCACGCTCTGATTGGTTCATACTGCCACAATTATCGTGCCAGCGATTGTGAAACATGTAGGGACGACCAACCAACCATCAGTTCTTGCTTTGCACCCGTATGCGACAAACGTTCGGCGAGCACGTTGGTAGAAAACGCCGTGCGTGAAAACAAGAAGACCAGAATCATCGACGTCACCTGCAGCTTGCCGTCCGCAACGACGAGAAGCTGAAAAAAACGTTTCTCAGCTGTGACCATTTCACAGAGTGGTGTCCTGCCAATCGTCCTGCAACCCAAGATGACCGAGTAGAAAATTGCAATCGCGAACCATGTTCCCTCCGTAAACAACTAAAATTCGTCCTTTTTAGGACGATCAAATCAATTAACCGACTAAAGAGTATGTTTGATTGAAATTTATCTTGAGCTCATGGACATTTTCATTACCACGCACCTACTCAGAGTTAAACATGGGGTTGCTTAAAAAGCCGCGTCCCAGAGAAAATTGCCATAACAATCGCCCACGTCATCTTCATGGTTAAGTGGTTAGCGGCGTCACCCGTCGTTCAAGCAATTGCCATGAAGAAAGGGTTTGATTCCCGTTCCACCCTGTGGAACTTTTCGCAAAACGAAAATGTCCATACTGGTCCACTGGGTGTTAGGTTGAGGTTAAGCTATTCGTTGTAATTCGCTCTATGTTCAATGTTCAGTCTGTGCAATCTCGAGTTAAAGACGGTATAAATGTCTATTTTTATCGTAGTATTACGTGATGCCAAACACCCAGGCCGTTCTGCGGCCTAGATGACCGAGTAGAAAATTTCAATCGCGAACCATGTTCCCTCCGTAAATACTTTTCAGGACCACCAAATCAATTTGCCAACTAAAGAAGAGTATGTTTGATTGAAATTTCTCTTGAGCTGTTCGAAATTTTCATTACCACGCACCGGCTCAACATGGTGTTGCTTGAAAAGCCATGTCCCGGAGAAAATGGCCAAACTTTTTAATTAGTATACATTAGGGTTCCAATCCAATGCACAGTGGGCAAAAATGGATCAGAAATCCCATAAATTTAGACGGCGCAGGGTAGGAGACCTGAAAAATAGCTTTTCTTTTGGGAAAAAATGCGGAGAATCGAATGGTGTAAGTTTTATTTAGGGTTAAACACAGCAAGTGTCCCATTTTGCCCATTTCTCCCCTCATTTAGGATGCAAACTAGAATTATTACCCCAAAAATTAAACTTGGGGCTACTATATTGAACCCAAATGTACTGTAAATTTGCAGAAAAAGCTCAAAAACTAAATGGAACCAATTTTACTTTGATCGAATGCCAGGAAGTGGTCCACTTGACCCGATTCTCCTCTCATACTTGAAAAATCTCAAATACCATGCGGTTTTGAAGATCGGCGCGGGTAATATTATTCTCGTTTGCGCTGTACTAATGTCCGGCAAATCGAATGGTGATGGTTTCGTTTAGGGTTGACCTCAGGAAAGGACCAACTTTACCCGATTCTCCTCTCATACTTGAAAAATCTCAAATACCATGCGGTTCTGAAGATCGGCGCTAGTAATATTATTCTCACTTGCACTGTACTTATGTAAAAACGTCCGAAAAATCGACTGAGGATGGTTTCGTTTACGGTTGACCTCAGGAAAGGGCCCATTTTACCCGATTCTTCTCTCATACTTGAAAAATCTCAAATACCATGCGGTTTTGAAGATCCGCGCTAGTAATATTATTCTTGCTTGCACTGTACTTATGTTAAAACGTCCGGAGAATTGAACGGTGATGAATTCGTTTAGAGTTGACCTCAGGAAAGGACCCACTTTAACCGATTCTCCTCTCATACTTGAAAAATCCCAAATACCATGCGTTTCTGAACATTGGCGCCACTAATATTACTCTTACTTGCACTGTACTTATGTAAAAACGTCCGGAGAATCGAATGGTGGTGGTTTCGTTTACGGTTGACCTCAGGAAAGGGTCCATTTTACCCGATTCTCCTCTCATACTTGAGAATTCTAGAATAATCTGTTGCTTTTCAAAAGAAAAAAACATCATACATCTTTTCATTGACATTTTATGTATGATACATGTAAAAATTTACTCTTTTTCTAGCTTTTCCATTGCATTGCACATTGTGGCAAATGAAATAAGAAACCATTCTCTTAAATATTCTTTCACAATGAATACATTTAATCGTGCTAAGTGATGTTTATTTATCCCTTAGGTAACACACAAGTGTTTCGATAAAGGAACATTTTGAAGGAAAAATATTTTTTTCCATCCACCTTGCATTATAATTGTTACGGTTGTCATATGTCATTGCTATTCATTTATGTTGAGGTTATGTTTCTGTCAATGTGTTAGGTGATTGTTTGTAATGCTCTTGGCTGTTTTTTGTTTTGTTGATTATATGTTGTATTGTTTTTTTTGTGAGTTGTATGTATAAACGTACTTTTTTCTTCCACAACCGAAGCGCATGTATCACAGTAAGCAGATAGCAACGTATTTTTATTTATCGGAGATGAAGCTGCCCAAGGCTGAGAATTTCTTAAATAAAATATGTACAAAAAACTTGTGTTGCACTTTCTTGTCGCCTATCCAGGTATGAAGCAATTTTCATAATTTATTTACGTCAAAAAATATTTTATTTGCATCCATATTTTTATCACGGCTGTTTGTGTTGTATGTTATAGTATTGGTACGTTCTATTTTGACTATTCAACAGAAATTAGTGGGCCATCTTTACGCAATATCACATATTACATGTTGACAGTGGTTAATGATGATTTAAGAGATGTTTCAATACTATTATCTTCTACGTTTCTTTCAAATTCAATTTTTTTTTAATTTGTTTAAATTTTTCATCAAAAAGGACCACCCTAATGGAAATTAAGTGAGCCACCCTAATGAAATATCACATATAATATGTTAGCAGTTGCCAACGATGATATAGGATATGTTTCAATACTATTGCCATTAATATCTCAGCAGTTGAATTCAAATCACTTAAGTAAAATTAAATTCAAAAAGTCCCGGAAAGTCGATTGTTCTCAAAAAAAATGTTTTTGAGCTAACACCAGTTCTCAGCGTCTCATGCATTTTTAAGACCTTTGGCATCAAAAAAAAATCCGATTTCGGAAATTTCATGTACCCCTACCGTGAGAACATTTTCATGGGTCAAAAAAGTCAAACTTTGATCGCTTTGGGGGTCCACTTAACGATGTACGATTGAGCTCAAATTTTGCATGGGGACTTCTTTTGGGGAGACAAAACTTTTGAGCACTACTCGTTTTTAAAATTCGAAAAGTCGGTTTTGGCTGGCACACTAGCAAGCACGTTGGACATTCAATAACGGCAACACGGCAGACCGACTATGTGAACACATATTCAGTGTAGGGGGTAAGTAAGGTTCGATGTAGTTCCTCGTTGCACATAGGTACATACATAATGGATTAGTGGCAGATAAAATATTAGGTTGGCTGCTGGTTGTTATCAAATATTGAGCTATAATTTTTCTGATCAATATTGCTCTAATTATTTTGCAGTTTCAGAAGTAAGTGTGTCCATAATATCTCATCTCTCTTTGGATTGGGTTTTGACGAGGGCCGTTTTTCTGTTGCCTTAATTGAAGAAAAATCGAATTTAACCTCCGAAACCCCTGTCACTCTAATGAAAACTAATGATTTCATTTCCACGCTGCTGTCTGGCATAACAACTGCAGCCCGTCCCCTTTTGTAAAATTTGATTCGCATTGCCTTCGTTGAACCCCCTTCTTGTCATGTAATGGTACCCGATGCCATTATATATAACGGGCCCGGCATGACGAGCAGCTATCATCATCAGTATCATTCCAGTTCGAACAAGCGACACATACGTTCGTGTTTTTCGCTCGCTCTCCGAAAAGTTTTTCGGTGATATTTCGTTCGCTCTTACGTTTTTGGTGCGTGGTGCACTGTATCCCTGCTGCTCGCTAGAGGAGACGCCACCTGATGTGGCTGGCACGTCCGCTAGACGAGGCAAGCGGAAGAAGCCCGACGTCGACGTAGACGTCAATCAGCAGCTGCTGAGTAGCAACGCCCTTAGCGCGCTAGCTAACGAGTCCCGGCCGATTATCTCCGCTTTGGAAAGTACCCGTACGATGAAACAACCACCTCTGGTGGTAAAAAAAAACATTGAATTTGCGACGCTGGCCGCGAAAATGGAGCCATGCAAGGCTTGAGTCCTGTATAAAATCACCAGGTTTGGTACAAGGATCCACTGTACCCCCACTGACGATTACATTAAAGTGCGTAAGCACCTCGAGGAACAGACTTTCGTGTACTACACGCGTGATAAGCCTTCCAATCGGCTCTACCGGGTGGCTCTATGTGGTCTTCCACTGGTGGCACCGGAAATCCTCATCAATCGTCTGAAGGAGGAACATGACCTGGAAGCCAAAGCTGTGCACATCATTCGACGAAACGGCAAATACGCAACCTTGGATGAGGCATTCTATTTGGTACATTTCACCAAAGGATACACGAACCTGACCAAACTTCGGGAGATCAGGCAGATAGGACAGATCTTGGTACGCAAGGAGGTGTACCAAAATAAGCACGTGGATGTAACGCAGTGTATACATTGCCTGTATCACGGTCACGGTACCCGGAACTGTCACCTTAGTAGATGGTGCAACAACTGCGGTGGAACCAACGATACAGAAGAATGCCCGACGAAAGCTACTCCGGCCAAACGATGCGTCAACTGTGGTGGCACCCACCCAGCTACGGACCGTAACTGCCAGAAACAAGCCAAATTTCTTCGAATACGCCATCAAACTACGTCCAACCGAAGGGCCGAAAGCAATTCAGCAAGGCTCCGACCGCTCCTGCCCTGAGTAATGAAAACTATCCTGCTCTGCCGAACAGTTCGGCACCTGCCGGGATTCCAAGATTCGTGGCACCTCAGTCTACCCCCAGGATCAATCAACACCGACGCACCGACCCTCGCATCAGAGCTGGGGTGGTAGCTGCTCTAAGTGATTCCCCTCCTGAGGAAAATAAAAATGCGCTCTATGGCTCAGCCGAGTTGTGGACCATTTTTAAGTAGTCCAGTGGAAGATTTCTGCGGTGCAGGACAAAATCGGACCAGGTGGAAGTCTTAGGTTATATGGTGTGCAAATATGGGGTCAGTTGAGCCCCGCACCATCCGTGTATCCAACCGGAATGCTCGTTTTGTTAGAGCGAAAAAGATTGAGCTAGGAAACTTCCTTGCCTAGCAAAATATCGACGTGGGAGTGATTTCGGAGACCCGGCTTAACCCAAAAATCAACTTCTCGCTCCCAGAACACATCATCGTTCGGCTGGATCGTCCCAATGCAGGTGGGAGTGGTGTGGCTATTGCCAGTAAAAAAGGTATCCGGTTCGAGATTCTGCCGCACCCGAATACCATCGTCATTGAAGCCATCGGCGTGAAAATCGTCGCGCTCCTTGGAGACATCACGTTATTTGCCGTCTACATGCCCCGCAGTGCGTAGGCTGCAATGGCACCTCACAGCTCTTCGCGGAAGAACTTGAAAAACTCACCACCAACCGATCTCGCTTCATAGTGATCGGTGATCTCAATGCTTGCCATACCCTGTGGAGAAATCATTCGACCAACAAAAACGGCAACCTTTTGGATAATCACCTTAGCTCAGGTACTTCCCAGACGATCCGATCTTTCTATCCTCAGTTGGAAGTACATCCACCCTAGAGGTGTTCCTATCTGACTTGGCAGTCTCGAAGCCGGTAACCCATCACGACCTAAGTTCCGACCACTATCCGGTGGTGTGCAAACTGGACTGTAACCCAACGCAAGTTCCACTGTCGATGAGACGGGATTACCACCGAGTCAACTGAGTAGCTTTCAGTCGCCTCGTGGACTCTCGTCTTCCTGACAACCCGGACGTTTCATCAGTCGAAGCCATCCACAACCAAATGGGTATATTCGAGGAAGCTGTCCACGCCGTAGAGGGAGCCTGTATCCGATGGGTACCGGTGAGAAAGCAATACACCAGTATTGACCGCTACACTCTTCAACTAATCCAACAATGGAACACCGTTCGCCGACAGTTCCAACGAACTGGATGCCTTCTGAAGGAAGAAGAACTCTGCATTCTCAGCCATCTAATTGGGGATCGAATGATGACCATAAGTAATCAACAGATTTCCAACAACATCGCCCAAATGAGCGCCCATTCGAGGCCATTCTGGAAGGTGGCAAACATTCTAAAGCAGAAGCCGAAAGTAGTCCCGCCACTAAAGGACGACACTGGAAACATCCTGTTATCCCCGTCAGAGAAAGCCAACGGGCTCGCCAACAAACTCGTTGGGGCTCACAACCTCGGTGTGTCCCCATGAAGCTGCTGTTCAGCGGACCATTCGCCAGCTCGTCGAGCAAGTCGATATCGAACATTTCGTTGGCCAAGTGACGGAAAACGAAGTTCGGGCAGCAGTGAGGTGCGGGAAAACATGAAGACACCAGTAAACGATGCCATTTTCAACCTGGTGCTAAAGAAACTCTCCGGCAAGGCATTCCACTCCTGGCCGAACTCTCCAACAGGTGTTTCCAGCTGGACCCTTTTCCAACGAGGTGGAAGACAGGGAAAGTTATCCCTATCCTAAAGCTTGGAAAAGATCCTACAAGCTACAGGCCTATCACTTTGTTTTTCGGCTGTCAGCAAAATTTCCAAGCGGCTCATCCTCCAGCGGCTGATGTTGCACGTAGAAGAGAACCACATCATACTACCAGAGCAATTTGGTTTTAGGCAGGGACACTCTATCGTCCACCAACTGGTCCGAATGGAAAATATTATACACCGCAATAAGTCGCTATCAACCAACACGGCCATGGTCCTTCTAGATGTGGAGAAGGCCTTTGAAAACGTGATCCACAAACTGGTACAGACGAACTTCCCGAGCTACCTGATGAGGATGGTAAGGAGCTATCTAACCAACCGTTCTTCCAGAGTATCGCTTACAGGAGCATCGTCTGCTCTCAAATTGATCCCAGCCGGTGTGCCCCAAGGTAGCCTTCTGGGCCCCATTCTGTACAATCTGTACACCTCAGACATACCCCAACTTCCAGCTGGCTGCAACCTGGCGCAGTACGTGGAAGACAGGGCATTAATGGCCAACGGTCGAATGCCAACGAGCTACCGGTCCCAGTTGCAACAAGGAGTAACCGCTTACGTACGTACCTCAGTAGCTGGGAAATTAAAGTGAACGAAGGCAAAAGTCAAGCTATCCTGTTCCGACACCGACTTCTACCTCCACCCGACTGTTTCATCCGGGTAAACGGATGCTCCGTCGATTGGATGAATGAACTCAAATATCAAGGTGTCACCATAGACAACAAATGAAACTACAGTGATCACACCGACAAACTCCGGAACAAGTGCAACGGACTGCTCAAGGCACTATATCCACTCATAATCTGAAGGTCCCGGCTATCGCAGTGAAACAAACTGGCCGTCTTCAGAACTATTATCATAATTATAATAAATAATTTATTATAATTATGCTTATAATTACCACCGGTGATGAACTACGCCATGCCGGTGTGGGGAACTTGTGCACAAACTCACATCCAGAAGCTACAAGTAATCCAGAATCGGCAATTATGCCGGCATCGGTGGTGTCGTGGTAAGCGTATCTGCTACTTGGCACCTCAGTGAGTCTGGGTTCAATCCCAGTCAACGTCGGTGGTTTTTCTGGGGCGAAAAAATCTGGTCACGTCTTCCTTCGGAAGGGAAGTAAAGCGGTTGGTCCCGGCTCATATTCATGAGTCGATAGGTAAGGTCCAGGTGGTGGAGTCGTCTTCCTGGCGTCAGTGATTGTCACCATGTGAGGAAATAGGCCGACAAAAAACAAAAAAAAATCGGCTATTACGACTGACACTGATAGAGCCAGCGAGCTCCATCGTGCCGCTAAATTCAGGACAGTGAGAGACCCCGTCGAAAAATCTATTGAGCATTCATAGATAATTGCCGTCACACTGAGAGCCCGCTCGTTCGAGCGATTACAGAATAGTATTTTCAAATTATTAGGTCGAGTAGGTTATCAAATCAAAGCTAAATTGCCAAGCAAGCAGAAAATCACACAGACACCTGAAAAACAAATAATCATCACTGATGCGACCAAAGTCAATGGTTGAAAACATTAAATTGAACATCACTTAAAAATAAGAATATGTATAGAACACGAAATAAGAAATAGAGATTAAATTGAAGTTGGAAAAAAATTGAAGTTGGCGAGCAGCTATCAGTAATACATATCAGCTCTAAGCTGCAGCACACTCTTCTACCTAGCAGCAGGAGTGTGACAATATGAAAAACAGAATCATTCACGTCACCTACAGCTAGCCATCCACAACGACGAGAAGCTGAACAAACTTCTCTCCGGTGTGACTTTCACATAGTGGTGTCCTGCCAAACGTCCTGCAGCCCAAGAAGACTGAGAAGAAAATTTCAATCGCGAACCATGTTCCCTCCGTAAACAATTAAAACTCGTCCTATTTAGGACGATTAAATCAATTTACCGACTAAAGAGTATGTTTGATTGAAATTTCTCTTGAGCTCATCGAAATTTTCATTACCACGCACCGGTTCAACATGGCGTTTCTGAAAAAGCCGTGTTCCGGAGAAAATGGCCAAATCAATAGCCCACGTCATATTCGTGGTCGAGTGGTTAGCGGCGTCACCCGTCGTTCAAGCGATTGCCATGAAGTGAGGGTTCGATTCCCGCTCCAGCCAATGGAACTTTTTGCAAAACGAAAATGTCCATCTTGGCACTGGGTGTTAGGTTAAGTTGTTCGTTGTAATTCGCTCTATGTTCAATGTAAATTTAAACACAGGATCTATTTAGCACTTACCATTACGTTGGACATTCAACAAACAATATATTATTGACAGTTAATTCGACCCGAACTACAGTTTCTATAAATTTTCGTGGAGAACCAATAGTAAAGTCTCACACTTATAGCATAGGGTTTCATGGTTCCTTAGACTGAATCAAATATAGTAGAAATTTATTAATTCGATGACATCAATTTATTCACATCAACAAGCAGCCATGCGTCAACTTTGCTGTTATGTAACTGACACAACTCACCCTTTCGTTTTTACTTTTGACTGATCGCTATCGGAGAGTTTCTTCGTACATAGGGTTCAGTTACGTACGATATTTTTAAATTAACGATACCATACAGATCATTTGGAGTTTTAACGTAGGACTACGTTTCTCTTTTCTACACCGGGTGTCATTTCAAAATTTTGGAAAATGAGAGCGTTGCGCAAAAGTGAAAGGTTTTTGAACGCTAATTACTGTCGTTTGACTGACCAAAATGCCTTTATTTATACACCATTTGATCATAAAAACTTACAAATGTTTTTGATTTAAATTTCAACTAAGTGCTATAAGTATAAGTAGTTCAATTATTTACTTAAACATGATCTACTTATGCTCCCATACAAATCTGCACACGAACAGGTTTAACATGCGGTTTTCCCTCTCCCGGTCCTCAAAAAAGGGTAACAAATTGTCTTCTTCTTATTTCACTAGGTTTCATTTCATGTATAGCTGTATTCATAGCCACACCCCAAGGCTGCAAATTTATTTTACTTTGTTGCCGGTGTCTGGTTTTATAACTGAAGCCCGCCCCTCTTGTGAAATTCGCTTCGTTCAGCATGTTTGTGCCTCTCTTCTTTAGAGGAAATGCTATCAACACCAGTATAAAGCACACGATTTGAACCAAAATGATTGCATTCGGATATTCAAGTTCGATTGAGCAGCAGGTACGGTTGTGTTTTTCGGTTTCTCGTTTTCTCGCGTTTCTATGCGTCTGGCTCGAAAGTTATCGCTTGCGCTTGCTCATCGGCAAACGAGAAGGAAGGGCTGCAATGTTTTACAGTTTCCCCGCCTGACCTATTGCTGTGGCAATGGGTCATAAAAATCAATAATCCGCGCGGGCGGCTTCCGCTCCGAAGCCGAACCACCAAGCGGAAAACGATGTTTGTGACAAGTTGATTACTAGAATCATCCCAAGTATCTTGCCATCGGCCATTCACAGCGACTAAACTACTATCTGGATTGAATTAAAAGACCAATTAAATTTTACAATAAAGAAGTTTGTGTTTAAGTGGAATGCGCGTGATTTATCCTAAACAACCTTTGTATATTATCAAAAATAGTACATATTGGATTGTTAGAGGAATTCAGTCGACAGTAGTAAATTCGACAGAGATGTTTCATTAAACCCGAAATGATTTTTTTTTTATTAAACTGAACTGAAAATGCAATGGCTCGGGTTGTAGAAAATTTCAAAAGAAATTTCAAAAGGTGTGAAAGCAAAATATTAAAAACATTTTATTATAATCCAACTAAATGTGTTATGATATGTCTAGATTAGACGACACCATTATTACTGTACACCAACGCGGTCCTACGTGAACTTCGCGGTTATATCCCAGATATAACCCACCTCAATTTTTTTTTAATAATGGAATTAATGACAATTGTAAGAATACTGAGGTACTCTAAATAAAGCGAATAAAATTATCTACAGTGACGGAGAATACAATAAGACCAAAGCACGATTTTCATACAAAATGGTCATGTTTGGAGGCTTGTCTTTCACTATTCCGTGAACTGAAATTTTGGCAATAGCCTAGAAATAACCTGATTTTTCATCTTTAATAAATTCATAAGTTTTCATTCGTCATTTCAGAAACTACAGACACCACCTACGACAAAACAATAAGATATCCATATTTTGGCCATGTTGATGAGTGTGAATTACAATCCATAGTACACTGATATTAAAATGACCCGTGCATCAATAATCAAAATTCAGATCCTCAAATTCGAGCATCCTTTGGAAATCAAAAAGTGGTCTTATTGTTTGGCGTATGCGGTGTCTGTAAATTTTAAAGTGGTGAATGAAAAATGATGGATTTAATGCAGATGAGAATTTAGGCTACTTCTGGACCACAGCCAAAATTTCAGCTCAATTGGTTCTCGAAAAAATGAAAGGCAAGCCACCTAACATGACCATTTTGTATGAAAATCAGGATTGTATTGTCCTCCAGTAACTCCTACCCATTGGAAATATCGGGTAACCAACCCCAGTGAAACCTCGGTCATATGCTGACAGGGAAGGGGGGCTTCCCTCTTCAAAGGGTGCAGTCTATCTGAGCATCTTTTCTCCATGTTAGGGACGGCTCAAAACAGCGTCTATTCTCCATGTTAGGAGCGGCTGATCATCATCCTCGTGCCAGCGTGGGACTCTAAACGTTGCTGTCCACGATGGTCCTCCAGCGAGACAGGGGGTTGTGTAACAAGCCGCCCTTAAAAAAAATCAATGTTACAAATAATACAGAAGTGAAAAAATCAGCCGTTCGCTAGAATAGCAATCAGTTTTAGCTAAATAACTTTTACTACAAGCGTCGGATCGTTTTCTTGAAAAATCTCCTAGGGAGTGATATGATTGATTTATTTTAAGAGGACAACGTTTCACCTCGTCAGATTTTTTTCTGTAAGAGTAAGTTTCTCTATGTAAAATCCTATGTTAAATTAAAACTGCGGCGCTAGTATATAGTTTCACCGATCGAGCTGAAAATTGGACAGTTATTATAGAGCCCAAAAGGCTGCCAAAAAATAAAAAGGAACGAAATTTATTTTCATATATCCGTGTCCCAGGCACATGCCCCACATGCTCCGTTTGGGATTTGGATGTTTGGGGGGTCTACCCATAACCATTCATTCATCGGCACGATAAATCAGAGGTTGATTAACATCGTGAATTTAAAAAGTTAATTTTCAAAGGTCTTCACGCCTACTGCCAACACGGCTTTCATAGGCTGTCAAATACCGTATTTCAAACGTCGTATATCAAATACCGTATGTCCCAACTGGGTCAGAATTATCTTTCAATAGCTGGGAAAAACCGATTCAATCGAGAAGTTCAATTGAGAATCGAACATAACTGGGCCCTCTCTTAGCTCAGTTGTTAAATTGGGAGATTGGGTTTGATCTCCGATCTGACCAAGAAACGTGTCAAAAAGCGAAATTTATTCTCCCTGGGCATAAAATACGACTGTTCCTGGCACATAACTATACAAATGAAACATAAGTTGGTACAATAAGCTTATATGAAGAAAAGCTGATGAACCAGCCCAGGAAGCTGAAAATCACCAAAATAAAGACAAAACTAAGTTAAAAGAAGGAAAACCTTCATCTACTGAATTTTATACACGAATCCTTAGGCACCTAACATTTAAACAAATATACATTAACCTACAGTAATGTTGAAGTTTGATTCCCCAAAGTCATCCAACTGCATGTGTTGGAATTGAAGAGTAAGGACATCAACTGATTTTCCTAAGTACATGCCCTAAAGATCGCATTGAAATGCCTTTAAATTTTAATGTCGATCAATAACATCAACAACGAATGCAATGCATGAGTAGATAACAAAAAAAGACAACACCTTTGAAATTGCACGGTATGTCGGACTTTTTGGTCGTTTTCCACTAACCGACTGGCTGTTATAAACGATGTACACAACGAACCGCAAATTCTTTTCCACGCCAGTTTTTCCATTTTTATTTTTAAAAGAGTTATAAAAATCCAGTCGTTTGTCGCACAAACACAGTATGGCTGGCAGTGAGATGGCGTACAAATAAAAAAAGCACCAACCGAAAAGGTAAAGAGTAAAAATACCAAATGAAATTTAGCCACAGCATAGGTACCAACAAGACGTAGCAGTCCGGCTCATGGGAATGGAAAATGGAATGGCCCTGACGTTGAAAAAGCATGGAAAAATACAGTTCACTCGGTAGTCTATGCAATGAGAACCCAGATCTAAACCGCTGTTGCCTGCCGGGAACATGGTTTGCTGTGAATAGCCCTGATGGCGACCGACCAGTATTTTTTGTACTTTTATCTTTAATGAACTGTGAGGCGTTACTCCGTATAAGCAATATCACACGTTGTACGGTACCGGTCGGTGGTGGCAAGGTGTCAAGCTCAGATTTCGTTTTTCGATAAACACAAACTAAAAGTGTTGAAAGCGCTGGTGGCAGAAAGAAAAAGTATGAAGCTGGGGAACCTGGTGAGATGGTAATGGAAGAAAAATCATTAATTAGCAAATAGCTCTAAATAAAAAGAGAGATAATTTCTCTTACAGAGGTGTAACCCTCTCTGAAACTGCTCGATGTATTATTTTGAAAACATGACTCAAAACATGAGAGGTATTTAACATAAATGTACACTCAGCGAAACAAAAATAGCACCACCACGTTTTTTCCACATTTAATTATCAGTAATTGATTTTCATCAAAATCATTTTTTATATCATGTTCTGTGAAGAAAAAAAAATCAAACCCAAGTATAAATAATTCGACTTTTCGAGACATTCATATAACAGAACTAGAAAACGGAAAAAAATTGTGCGAAATAAAAATAACACAACATTAAGATGTGAACTTAGTAATGTGTGTAGGAACCGTTGTTACGAATAACTTCAATCAGACGCGATAACATGGACAAAACTAGTTTTTCAAGAGTATCCTGCTCAATCTGTTCCCAGCATTCTTGAACTCGGGTTTTCAGCATATTTGCGTTGTTAAATTGCTTCCCTTTTTCGTAAACGCGGCGGGCAAGTATCGACCAACGGTTTTCGATGGGGTTTTGATCCGGAGAGCAAGCTGGCCACTCGAGAACCTCGATATTTTTATCGGAAAACTACGCTTTAGTCTGTTTTGAGTTGTGGATTGCAGCATTATCTTGTTGGAAAACAAAATCTGGGCCCATCAATGACTCGTCGTGTTCATTCCAACTTATCTCCAGCATTTGTATGTAATTTTTGTAATTTTTGTTGGCATCCACGCCACTGGAAGCTTGCCTCGGAAGAAAAATGCTCCCCAAACCATCAGGGTACCACCACCAAAGTTCGTGCTCATTTTAACATCCGGGTCATTGCGCAAATCGAGCCAGTAGTACTGCCATCCATCTGGTCCGTCCTAGTTGACCTTTTTTTTGTCCGAAAAGAGCACGTTTTTCCATTCATCGGTCCAGGAAATGTACTTTGTAGCGAAATTGAACCGATTCAGCTTGTGCCGTTCTGTAAGGTTGGGTTTTCCGAGTCTCTTACGCCACTCCAAGTTCTCGCTGCTGGACAAAATCTGTTGTACACAACGTTTAGTCACCGGAAGCTCCAATTCTGCACGGATTTGTGACGCTGTTCATTTCTGGTTCGTTGCGATTCTATATATTTTCCGTTTATCCTTAGCTGAAAGCTTACTTTTCTTCCCGCGTTTCTCGATGCAGCCACTCTTATCGCCATTTTTCAAGAAGCTTCCGATACCCGTGTGTGATCGAAAAAGTGTTCGACCGATTTTACGATTCGAGAGGCCTGCATCGTGGTAGGCCCTGATTTTTACCTTTTCCTCGTACGTCAGATGCTTGAATCGACCCATTGCCGTTAAATTACAGGGAAAAAATCTGATCTCACTACAATTTGAAGAAAACTTAACCTCCAATCGGTTTGAATGCAAATCAAAACAAATACCTGTCGAATAAGAGCCAAGTTGATTTTTAACCAGGGTGGTGCTATTTATGTTTCGCATGGTTTTTTTTTATGAATTTCTCAGCTTGTATGTGATTAGTCACCAAAATTTCCAGAACAACTAATCAGACAGACGTGTAGTAGAATACTGATACACCGTTAGGTAAAATTAGCGTTTAACGAATGAACATTTTAAAAATATTACGAAAAAACATGATGGTGCTTTTTTCGTTTCACTGAGTGTATTTAACAAATACTTGAAAAAAGAAGGTTTCACTTAAAAGGGCTTAACAATATTGATGTTAACTCAAAAATAATTTCGTTTTAATCTCATTAATATAGTTGAATTGTAACGGAATTGATAAGAAAAAGCAAATAAATATACCTCTCCATTAAGGAAATCACTTGAACAATTAAGTCTTCGAACCTTAGTTATACCATAGACTAACTCTAAGACCAGTAGGTCCCGAACAAATACGATTTTTTTCTTGGCTCAGTCAGTACTAGCACATCGGTCCCAAGCTCGGTCCCAAGCTTAATAATATGCCCCTAATAATGAACTCACACGAACACACTCTCAACTATTCTGTCAAAATAACAAAGCAAATCAAAACAAAGGCGCAAATATGTATAGTTAGGTGCTGGCTTCAAGGTGTACTTCGGACCAAGGGGTTCTACAACAGTGAACCAATTTCAAATTGCTAGTTGCATATTGATTGTTGGTTATACTGGCTCCTTTCTTTAATATCAAATTCGTTCATCATTGGGGTTGCAACTTCCAATCATGGTGAATCGTATCTTAATGCTAGTGCAAACCTTTACCTGATATAATTAAATTAGAAAATGAGAAGAAAGATTAGTAGTTTCCATTTAATTTATTTCTTTGTTTGATGTCAATCACACGTTTACGTTTCATGTTTACGAAACGATTGAAAACTATTTTACGAAAATAAATTTTCAGTGTAGAAACATCATAATGTAGTAGTTTATTCACTGAAAATTTGATGAAAATCCGACTAAAAATGGTACGGGTGTTTGAAGAGTGCTCTCATAAGGCAGCTTTGAATTGTTTGATATTGATTTCTTAATCAAATGTTATTTTCTTCCATGCTAAGTTGTGTAATTTGCAATGCACATTTGAACGAACTTTTTTGTTCTATGGATTGTCATCGCTTAGAGTAAGTTACCAATTTTCTTGTAAGTAAATTGTATCTCTTACTAAAATACTACAAAATAAAGCTTTAACGTTAGAAGAAACTAATACTTATCTTCTTTATCTTCTTTTACAACTTTTTTAAGAGCGAGCTTTATAGTGGCCCGAGGTAGACAACCCTTCCGCGAGGTAAGAGATGGAATTTGGGAATGCGTGATCTTCCCTATATGCAATCGATCTACGATTCCCTTTGTTTGTCTAACCTTAAAGTGTAATGTCATCAGTGCAGTAAGTTTCCCGCTATTGTGTTCCAGTTATACTATCCTCTTGTTTCCCTGCTACTTGTACCCGCCCAGCAAGCTATTGGTCACCCATCTGCGATTACCTCTTGAAAAGGGGGCTATAGAGACCAAGAGAGGCAGTCACAGCCACGAGCAGTGAATATTAGCTTAAATAAGTTACCATCGAAACGATAATGTGTAACGTTCTCGACCTTCTTATTATTGGTTCGTGTGTTTGGATTAGGTAGTTGGCAAAATACCTTCAATTGCAGTTAAATTAATTCACAATAATTTTTGGACTTTATATGATTTCATGAACCATTTAGATTTAAGCTTATAAATTTTTGAATTTCCTTGCTATAAAAATTTAAAAAGTTGTACTAAATAAATTACACTAGGGCTGATCATAGATGGCAGTTAGAATTTTGAAATGGATTGACACTCGAGTAAAGGTGTATTGGTAAACGTCAAAAATGATGATGATGGATTTTTAGGTTCTTAAAACTAATTTCAGGACCAAATCGGTCATTTCTGAATTTCGTCGGCTAGAGAAAGGAAGCTAGCCATTGTGGTTCGTTTATTTAATCTACCGAGTTTTTAAGGTGTGTTCAATTGATTTTTTATGTTAAATAGTGTTAAAAAGAAAGTAAATCAATTTTCAGAATAAGTTTTTAGTTAAAGTGTACAGTTATAAAATAGTTGAATTTATCTGCTTGTGTTTTTTTTCATTAAATAGTTTTTATCGGAAATTTCACCCAAGTGGCGAAGGCTCTTTTCTTCCTAGCTTTCTTTGTCTACAAAAAAAGGTAATGCTTTTGTGAATTCATTTTAGTATTGTATGCTCGTTGAGGCCCGCCAGCTCCTGGCAGACAAACGGGGTAGGGAGAAAAGTTTCCTCCAACCTGCCTGCGTACGTTTGCCGTATGATCGGGTAGAGTACCGGAGTGCCGACGCCCTCAACCCCGCAACTTTATTTCGGCCATTCTTCATCCGAGCAAGCCCCAACAACTACGGGAGCCCTATCTGGTGGAAGTCCCTTGCTACGTGACTGTGGCGGCCAGAACATCGCACGCCAGCTCATCGCACACAACTCACGTGCCCCTCGGTTATTCAGGGCTACAAAAAGACCCTGCGCAGGTTAGTCTATTCATGGCCATGAAACACACACAATACAACACTCACACACACACAATAACGAGACGGAAAAAATGAATACAGATTAAAATGAATTAAGCTGAATTTCTATACGTTATTCTTTCATACTACCTGAGCCCTGTGGTAAAATTAGTCCGCCCGGGTGTACGTTTCGCTTTGCATCTCCGTTGATTGAGCATACCTTCCTTTCATTTTAAGATCTTGTTCTTTCCGTGGTCATCATTTTGCATTTACCAAAGCAACCGTTCTAAATCTCCCTGAGAATTGCACCCATGCTGGAAAAGCTTAGTCGGGCACCATAAAACACGACCAGTGGTCTCTCCATAGCGAGAGTGGCGCATAAGCCACTGCGTTTGCGGCAATTTCCAAGTGTTTAGGAAAGGGACGGTTACAAATGTGACCCATTAACCTCGAGTTATTCGCACCCTTCTTACATATATCAAAAAGCAAAACATTGTAAATAAAAATATTGAATATCGGCTCCTCAAAGTGTTACACACATCTGACAAACACAAACAAACGAACTTTAAAAAAGGACGAGCTATGTGAAATGTTGGAAGTTTTTGATTGGTTTACTAGGAAATTGATTTGACATGTTTTTAAATTCGTTAACTAACCATTAAGCTATTTTCTTAGTGATCCAGCAGCTGAGGTTTGTGAATTTTAGCAAGACCTTCAATTCTAGGTAACAAAGGGTTTGATTATCTATGACTACTGATTACGCTTCCAAATACGTATTAACACTCTTTAAGCGTTCTGTCACACGGTTAACAATTCTCGGAAGAGCTCTTGCTTTCTGTATGGTCTGTTTTGTATTTTGTCTGTCATAAATTTATGGTAGTCTTTTTAGTCCATGATAACTGCCAAATTTTCTGTATCTGCTGACGTGGGGTGGTCAAGCGTTTTTTTTTAATGTTTCTGACATAGGATTCGATCCTGTATTTTTGGAAAGAGCTGTTCTTGAATCCGCGGTTGATCTCACTAGGCCATGATGACTCGTGAGAAAATATTTGGTTAATGAGTATAAAGGTATAACTCTCGGCAGCGCTTTAATTTTGTTGTTGGGATAGATAAATTATTCCCGCCCATTCCAGCAGCAACACCAACCGACAAGCAGCGATTGGCTGGTCTTCACGAAATCCATTTCGTGCATTTTACAAAAATGTGTAATAATAGCATTTCACCAGATAAAAAGCAATACGAATGTTTCATACAATTCTCGAGACATTTGCTCTATGTACAAAATCCATGTTTACGAAACGAGTGAAAGCTTATTTACGAAAATAAATTTTCAGTGTGAGTTCTTTGAATATTAGACCTTTGCTTCTGCAAATTGTTCTGGGGAACGGTTTAAAACTAACTCTTCTTTATTATGCATACAATTTATTTCCCCTTATCTCTTTTAGTTTTTTGTTAACTGATTAACTAGCCATTTCCTTTTACAATTATAATATCGATTTTAAATAAAAGCCTTTATATAAAATCAAAGCTGAATTTTATTTGGAGAAAAAAACAAATGTGAAAAAAACAAAAAAAACAACTCGAATAAATCTTCCAAAATAACGGAGCGCTGGATAGAACGAACTTTCTTCTTGCGCTGAACGAAGTGGAATGAATAGGAAAGTTTGTCGTCGTGGGAATGGAACGCTAAGGAGAATTTCTGATTCATGTCAATAGGTATCGTTCCAGTTTAAGTGGTATGGCGTGGAAAGACATTGAGCGGATCAACATGCGCTCTGTCGATGGAAATTAGTTCGAATTGGATTGGTGGGAAATGAATGATACATGCTTGCGCTATGGATGTAAATATGTTGATAGTCTAAAAGTATTTAGTATGTCAATGGTTTAGTCTGGAATTCTTAAGAATGAGAAAATAGCTTGTTGCGTATAGCACATAAGACTCTATCTGACTTCTGAACCACTCTTAGTCAGGCCAAACTTTAAAGATGCATCCGTCATCACAACCGATGCTAGTAACCATGCTAAGAAGTGGTAAATAAACTTCATTTTAAGGTTGTTCTATTTTTTGCCATATCCATGGTCAAATCAAAGGATGTTGGATAAATTCAACTATTAAATCCCCAAAACAACTATCTATAGTTTTGTTTCGTATCAACCACCACTGTTAGTTGAATCTAACATACATGATGTTTGTGTCGAATTCAACGTAAATTTGTGGTTCAGAGGAAGTAAGGTATGTGGAAAATTAAACCAAAGTGCCGAACCAGCCAAAGGCTGAAAGGCACTATAATAAAGAAAAAAAAAGTAGTGGCCCGAGGTAGACAACCCTTCCGCGAGAGGTAAGAGATGGAATTTGGGAATGCGTGATCTTCCATCTTTGTAATCGATCTACGATTCCCTTTGTTTGTCTAACCTTAAAGTGTAATGTCAAGAGTCCAGTAAGTTTCCCGCTATTGTGTTCCAGTTATACTATCCTCTTGTTTCCATGCTACTTGTACCCGCCCAGCAAGCTATTGGTCACCCATATGCGATTACCTCTTGAAAAGGGGGCTATAGGGATCGAGGGAGGCAGTCACAGCCACGAGCAGTAAATATTAGCTTAAATAAGTTACCATCGAAACGATAATGTGACCCATTAACCTCGAGTAATTCGCACCTCAAAGGCTGAAAGGCACTATAATAAAGAAGAAGAAAAAGGAGAGTATGTTTGTTTTTACAAATCTTTTTTCCTCCGAAAGTGTGCTCAACAGATGGTGATAGTGTAGTTAGAGAACAACCTAAATTTATCCATCTATGGTGAGATCTGACCCTTCTTACGAAATTCAGTTTATGATATAATTTACGGTCGCTGGCCATATTATGTTGCAAAAACTGGTCCAATATTAAGTGCCCTGGGTACTTGATTTGACCACCAATGAACTCGTTATGGAATTCTCATGCAATTTACATACAGTGACATACAGTGGCGGAAATGAGTTTTGAAAATAAGTGGTGTCTGAAACTTCTAAAGGTCTGACAAAAAAAATATGAATTTTTTACAGATGATAATTCTTGTTATTTCTAGGCTATAGCCAACATTCCAGCTAAATTTATTTTCGCTAAAATTAAAGACAAGCCTCCAAACATGATCATTCTGCATAAAATCGGCCTTTGTTCTTTTTGTATGGACCGTCACTGTATAGTTGGCATATTGAATGGCCAGGAACAAATTGACACAACCCGTGTGTGATATAGATATTCCACGGGAAGTGACTAGTTTCCGGCTTGAACCAAACCTCAACATGCGACTCCTCAAATGGGAACTCGAAGAAACTTATAGGAACACATTGTACTAATTATGTTTTATTACTCCATACGTAAAGTACCTAATTAATTATAATGTATTGAAAATGGAAACATCTTCTCATCAACATCATACCTCTACTAGAAACAAAGAAGATATTCCGGTCAATTTCAACTGCTTCTATTCAATTTCACAGCCTACCGAACTCTTACGGAACTATCAATACTTCCTCTTCATATTTTTGGTTCTAGCAGAAATAAGAGGAACAGCCCAATGGGGTTGTACGCAAAATTTACGTAGGACTACGTAGAAATGTGTTATCTAGATTGCTTATATGTTTTGAAATGTTTTGGTGGCCGAAATTGGTTTCGTTCAGAATCTAATGAAACGCTCGGGAATTTCATATTATGGATTGCTCTCCCATACACTAAACGTCTTAGTCATTTGGGACACTTTTACTCCAAGAGACGGCTCCATTCACCACCAATTGAATACGGTTTCTACTAGACCAATGAGTGTACATCGCTGCCAAATGTGCAAATGTCGAAAATATTACGGCTTTAGCATTCGAACGAACTTGTTCGCGTCCAACCACCTCGAAGTACAGTCCCCACTGGGGACTTCCCTGCACTCCCAAATACATGTCAACTCTCTTTTTCGAAACGGCTCTTTTCAGGGCCACCAATGGGTATAGAGGAACAGCTACCGCCGCCAACTTACTTCGTCGTGAAGCTGGTATACTTGGTCACGGCTTTGATTCGATCGGCAATGGCATGTTTGGCTAGCTTTACCGGCAGCAGCGGATAAACGGCGGTTTCAATTTCCCACGACTTCAGAGACATCCACCGATTGATTTAAACCAGTTTGCTCGAGAATGTCATTGACGAACCTCTTCATAATGCTTATCTCTTTGTAGGAAACGCCAGTATCGGGCTGCCCACTGCACTTTCTTCTTCCGAACCTTGTGGACCTTCTATTCTGGAGGTGTGAATGTAGTTCGCCCCGGGGTGCACCTTGGAAACGTTAAGCTCTCCTTAACGGCTAAACGAACTACGGAGGAAGCGCCATACGGCGCATTGGGGTGGATGCCAGTAAAACCCCAATTATGGTAACTGGCTGCGAAAAGCATAATGAGTGGTACCGTTGTATTCGGCCTGGCTCCTGTGTCGTCTCCCTCAGTACTGCCGGGTGACACCGAGCAGGAAATGGCGAGGTTCCAGCGGCACAGGTTGTCTCCGTCCCATTAAAACCTTGGCAGGCCTCCAGTACGTTCCATTCTCCACTGCCCGACCTCGCCAGTCAGGCGGGAGAAGGCTCAGATGACCTTATACCTGACTTACAGTGGGGTAATACCTCAGGAACGACGAAACCCCAGGAGAAAGCGAATCCGTTCGCTAAAAGCGGCCTAGTGAGGTCCTCACCACGTAAAACGGTGGAATCTGGCGTGTCCGACACTTGCGGAAGTGCCACGGCATCGGAAGCAGGTGCCACCAAGCTAGGTGTTACTTCACAAACAAACTTCACACTGTTCTTGAGAGCACTTTATTATAGCTTCAAGCTAAAGGAAGATTTCATCACTGTTGGCGAATTCAATATAAATTATATGTGCTTACATTAAACAGTGCTCAATATATTTTTAGGGTTTGAACTCTGGGTTCGTGCGCTTTTATCCTAATTGTTTTGTCTGCTTAAATGGTAAGGGATACATTATTATTCTAGCAAGCGTAAATATTCCATTCATAACCTACCAGCAAGTATACAGCCTTCTTCTACCTAATTCAACCGTATCTGAGGGTATCTGACTGGATTTCGGGTGTCCCTATTTAGCATATGGCATTATTTAATAGTATTTTAAAATTTTATATAGAATTACTTACTATTTAATGTAGAAATTAAACATATTGTCTAGTGGGCATTCACAACGTGTGCAGAAGCAAACAACTGATAAGACAATGATAAGGATTGTAGGCATGTATTGTACCTACTCTAGTCTATTTGCTTTTACTATTCAACACAGTTTCAACGTATAGTAATCTACTATGGTGCAAGCGTGACACGCAGGGTTGCCGGTAACCCGATCGCCGCAACACTAGGCGTGGCCATGGATGGGCCAGGACTCATCTGGGCCATGGATAGGATGCTGAAAACCCTTCCTTAAGTGATGGTGGTATCCGAGCAGTTGGATGCGACTATTGACTTCACGTCATCGCGCAACAACATTGCTAAGGACCTGAAACTGAGCCTCCTTAGGCTACGCATGACAGTGCAGGCTGCATGCAAGGAGAGGGAAGAGCTGGAAGCCAAGCTCCTAGCTGTTGGCACGGCTAGCAGCCACGGAAAGGGCGAGGGAGATAGCCTCGAAGCAGACCCAGACGGAAGAATCTGTCTCAGTCGGAGACTCCACCCCATCTACCATGGGGGTAGGGACCTCCAAGCGGGCTAGGCAGTCCCCGGTCAAAACGGCACCTGGTGCTTCTAAGAAGCGGATAGCGTCGGACGCCCCCGTAGGGAAGCGAACCAATGAGAACGTGGCGGCGGGGTCAGAGGGTCCATTCTCGTGACCAGCTCCGGAAAATTGCAAAGAGAGAGGCCCGGCGCTAAGCCCAGCGCCAAAAGCAAGAAATCCAGCTCGCGTGTAGCCTCAAGCACCGAAGGGGGTCCGAGCGGCAGGGCCCCGAAGACAACACACAGCGTTAGCACAGAAGCAAACGCTAGTGCTAAGAGGGGAACGGGCGATGACCCCAGGCGTGGCAGGGAAAGCCAATGGAACAAGGTCCGAAAAAAGGGAAATAGGACAAAAAAAGAAAATGAAAAGCGACAGTTGTCCCGCAAGTGTAACCGTGGAGAGGCTCTCATCGTCAAGACCGAGGCGTCAAAGTTCTCGGAGGTCTTGAAAGCGATGCGCGGGGATGCTAAACTGGTGGGCCTAGCCGCCGATGCGCAGAATATACGCCGTACCCGCACCGGCGAGATGCTCCTGGAGCTGAAGAAGACTACGCCCGGCGTGCCCGGCGTGCCCGGCGTACAGAGACCTGGCAAGACATGCCTTAGGTGAGGGTGTGGAGGTAAGTGCCCTCGTCTCACAGGTGACGATCCAGTGCACAGGTGACAGATCCAGGTGGGAGCCATGAGGGTAACGGCAGTCGATGGTGGGATGTTCTATATGCCCACTTAGCCTACACCAGCCGCCGATGGCATGTTTCAAATGCCTAGAGAGCGGGAACATGTCCTGGGAGTGCAAAGGCCCAGAAAGAAGCAACATGTGCAGAAGGTGTGGCAGCACAAGCCACAAGGCGCGGGATTGCAAAGGTCCCCCCAAATGCTTGATGTGCGCCGGGAAACCGGATAATATGTACGTCATGGGGGATGAAGCAAGTGCCCGGCCGCTAAGGGAATTCCAAAGAGCCAACCGTAATGCAGGTAACACAACTAAAGCTGAACCATTGTGAGGCCGCCCAGCAACTGCTGTGTCAGACAGTTTGCGAGTCAGCATCGGATATCGCCATAATTTCCGACCCATACCGCATCCCAGTCGGCAACGGCAACTAGGTTGCAGACAGGTCCATTATAGCGGCATAATGGATGACGGGGAAGTATGCGGTTCAGGAGATTGTGTCTACTACAAACGAAGGCTTCGTGGTTGTAAAAGTAAATGGAGTGTTCTTCTGCAGCTGCTATGCACCGCAAATTTGGTCGATTGAACAGTTTTCCAATATGCGCCCGAGGTGAGGAGCCGCCTTACAAACCCCAGGGGCCAGATTTTTCTGGATGCCTTGGCTAGGCTCAATGTGTACCTAGCCAACGTGGGTACCAAAAGTACCTACCACAGAAACGGAGCGGAATCGATAATCGATATAATCTTCAGCAGTCCTGAGCTGCTTAACAATTGGAGGGTGGATGATGGCTACTCCCATAGTGGCTACTTGGCGGTTCGTTATTGTATCGTCCACAATACAAGGCAGCGTGCGGAAGGAGGATCATCCACTCCATTCGCCCGCAGATGGAGGACGTCCTACTTTGACGTAGAGACGTTTAAAGAGGCGCTGGAGAGGAAACGAATCTTACGCGAAACCAAGGAACCCTACGGCGTACGACTCATGATGGCACTTACACGAGCGTGCGATGCGACCATGCCGAGGGAAGTCAAACCGAGGAATGGAAGATCGCCGGTGTATTGGTGGACAGAGTCGATCGCCGACCTTCGAAGAACATGCCTCCACGCAAGACGGAGGGTGCAAAGAGCGTGGTCAGACGCCGATATAATCGAGAGAAGAAGGGCACTAGTCGCCGCAAAGGCCGCGTTAAAGAGGCATAGAAAAAGGCCAGCAAGCGAGGGCCTATGTCAGAAGGCCAATACGAACCAGTGGAGTGACGCCTATCGGGTAGTAATGGCCAAAACCAGAGGAACGGCGGCTCCAACCGAGCAATCACCAGAGCTGCTGCAGGTGATCATTGGGGGACTCTCTCCGAACCACGACCCGAGTCCATGGCCCGCCGCTGTAGATTTGTCGCATGACCAGCGTTCCAGTATCCCAGACCTTAACGCTGTCATAGTGACGGAAGGTTGTGCGGCTCAGCCTCTTTTGCTAGTAACACCTTAAATCACTTGAGAATTAAAAGAAAAAAAAGTACAAAAACGGTTAATCAAATGGTTTACGACCACATCGGACATCCAAAACCCAGCCTCAAATTATCTGAGAATTCAAAATGAAAAACAATGGAGATTGATCTACAGGGCTAAAAAGTATTGATATAAATTTAATAATCATTGAATTTTCATTCCTTTCATACAATTGAATTGAACCGAAAATTACACGAAAAACTAGTAAATAGATATATAAAACTAAGGTAATCATTACCACAATTAAGATCCCAATCCATAGTATTACGGGCACCTTTCTCTAATTTCAAATTCGTTCATTATCGGGGTTGAAACTTCCAATGAGTGTGAATCGATGGTTATATAAAGTATCCACAACCACATTGAACATATTTTGACATGTTTCGGGTACCCCAGGGGAAGTAGCCGGCTTTGAGCTAGCACTAAAACTCAGCATACGTAACCTAAAATCACTTGAAAATTCTGAGAAATCAAAAAGTAGTACAAGGTGGTTACATCAAGTGCCAAAAAACCACATTGGGTACATTTGGACATGTTCCGGGTACTACGCAGAAAAAAATCTTGTAGTAGAAACTACCATTTTACCCGACTATGCCTATCTTCTAAACTACCATGAAATGTCAGTCGAATTTACTACGTTTGTGGTAAAACCTACAACATTTCCGGTATATTTGACAGACCACATATTGATATCAACCGCACCATGATTGATCTAATCGCAGGCATGGTAAAATCAAACGCAATTATAGTCAGCTGAAAATTGTTGGTGTTTGTGCTTAATTTAACTCTCGAAATGGTAGTATCTACTGCAGTTTTTTTTTTGCGTGTACAAGAGAAGTAATCAGTATCGGATGAAACAAAAACTATCAGCGGACGCCTTGAACCACACAAGAATCCAATAACTACTTCATTAGTGGTCAAATCAAGTGCCTTGGACCATATGGCTAATATATAGAAATATTATCGAAACCCTTCGTGATGTCACCACTGACCGTAAATATTATCATATGGTATCAGATTCATATAATGAAATTTCATAAGAAGGGTAACATACATATATAGATTTTTGCTTTACATGCTTTATTAGCGTAAAAAGTCTAGAAGAACATGAAAGAACTATCGGTCTTGTCAATGTTTTTAGATGTTCAATGTCAGAGTGCAACGAAGGTGGCTGGTTTTTAATTCGACTTTTCATGACAGTCATGACAGTGTGAAACAGTTTTCTGAGTTCAGTAAAGACATTGCAGTCTGTCGTTTGCTGGGTTTCTTATAACAAACTGATACCATTTTATTCTAATGGATTGCTCAAACCTACATCATGACGAGACTTGCGAATGAGTGCTTACATGGTTGAGGAAGATTTCAGTGCTTACATGGTTGAGGACGAATTTGTAATTTGCAATTGGATAACCAGCTCGTCTACCACACAGTGGTGGTGACAGTTTAGTTGAAAATTGTGTCCCAGGAATCCTAGAATGACTATGAAAAAAGATTTCGTTAAATAATATGTGTGATGGGTTCCTTATTTATAATAAATGTATCGAAACAAGCGAAATATAGAAAGTATGAATGATTATTTCATTTAAATTTCCGTTAAATTATTCCACATTATTTTTATGTTATTCAGACACGTACTAATTGCTATTCCGACAAGAATACAGTTAAAATGAATTCAAGATTTGTTAATTAAGCTGCATGTATCTACAAAATTTAAAAGTTAGCCTTGGTTTAAAATTTTGTTTTATGTTCATGACAGTTTTACAGGCGGGAAATTTATTTTTGGCTAAATCCTTTTCGTTTTCAATTGAAACGTTCCAAATACATCTTTTTTCTATTATTATTTTTCATCGTTAAAATTTTCTACTAGCGGAAATGCCTCTTATGTGAGTTAATGGATCCAGAATTGGGTCGATCGATAAAAGTCCCCTGGCTGTGAGTTTTTTCATTTGAACAAAACCAATCAAAACATTTGGTTTCAGAAAAAAAAAAAGCATATTTCCATTGAACAGGCTTTATGTTTTGCGCAGGCTTTATGTTTTGCTAATTTTGGCGTTTTTTCCTAATGTGCTTTATCATAATAAATAAATGATGATTTTTTTTATCATTCATTCGTTGCAACAATAGGCCTTTTTCCCCATATGCTTTTCTGCCTTTGTGACTCTTCTGAATCCTGCTATGCACCTGCTATAAGTTGATTGCTATTAACTAAATTGTATAGTTTTCACTAATGCTCTTGGTACTTGTATTTTATAAAATTACTGTGCCTCATGCACGTTATTTGAAAAACATCGTTCGGCTCCCCAGAACGATGGGTGTCGTCTGACTCTAAAATAAATCTAAAATCAATACTTTACCAGGTGAAAACCTTCCAAACTTCTGCACTGGATGCAAACTACCGGAAAAGTTCACAAAATCCCAACACGAGAGAGGAAGGCAGTGTTAAACAAATCGTGGTCTGCTTTATCGAATTCCCACCAACACAAATCCTTCGTTCAAACAGACAGTTGTACCGTGCCATCGAGTATACAAATGTGTGTTCTCATTCTGCTACAAATCAGCTTGGATTTTCACTGTCCTTTAGATTTTCGGCTGACCATTGTCCATGTGAGATCCGATTTAATCTCCACAAGCAGAAAAAAACAAATGGTGTGTAATGGAACTTGAACTATCACAGGTAGAAACGATGGAATTGAAATTTATGGAAACATAAGAGCTCTAGGGTACTTGCACCTTTTTGGTTACGTTAACATTTGATACATGTATTTTTTAAACGCATTCACTCATGTGATTGGCTACTTAAAGTGTTTAGAATTTTAATTACTTGAGAATACAAAACTAAAACAATACTTGACAGATAAATTATCCTATACCCTAAGAGTAGAATGGTATAAAAAAAGGCGAGGGAAAAACATCCGGAAATATACCGATGGGCAAAATAGCGACACGAAATAAAAAATAAGACCCGAGGCATGCCTATAGTTGGGTTTCAGAAGTGTAACAATGTTGAACACGCTTCTTTTTTCCGTTCATCTAGACAAAGATTGGATTGCACGAGAACCCATTGTAGAACATATGCATAATGTATTTTGTTTCTGTTGAAAGCAATGTCGAATAGTCATGGGAGTATGACAAATTCATGTTCCGGGCCGATTTTGGTTCTTCTTAGGAGAGTTTCAAATTTCTGTTGTTCTCGAATTAAAATCCTCTGCCGACCATATAAGTATCATTTAACTTTCCTATTTTATCTAGTGCATTGTTCGGATCTAGTTGTTCTTGAGCTTATTTGTGCGGAATTGTGTTCCGAGCAATGGTGAAAGAACATGCATAGGGATTCTCTGACTCTGCGTAGGGTCGTCTGTTACAAAAAAAGATCTCCAATCCCATTTTATAACTTTTTCGTCCTTCTTTGATAACAGCTTGTTTGTATTTCACTTTATTTCGAAGAACATGAGGCTAAGTTATTCCATAATACGGTATTTACGATATTTGCCAACAGACTTAAATTTTTAAATGGTTGATAAATAAATGTAGATGATAATAATCATCTTTTCAGTTTTATTCTTCAGATTAGTTTTAGTGTTCTAAATGTATTTAAACGAAATAATCCAAATAAAATTCAAAAACACAAAGTTACGGTTAAAACAACGTTTCATGACAATTCGAATTATTCGGTCGTGACGGTAATTATATTTTCATGAAACTAAAATATAATAAAAAATCAAGCGAATCATACTAACGTAACACTTGGCGTTGAAATAGATCAATGTTATAATCAACAATGTTAACGATAAATCAATTTGTTGACACATACCTGTAAGTCATACCATATTATTTTCCATTCTCATTTGATGAATACTTTCAGCACACTTTGGAATCTTCTTTGCGTTCCAAAACAGTTTATCTCAAGAGCATTTCAGCGTAACATTTAATTTAAAATTGCACTTCTGAACTTCAACTACTATATTCGTAAAAGTCTAGCATGCGCTTGTTAGCCGTATAGGCTAATATTTATATATTTTGTTTAGTGGTATTATGATAAGATAAGCCATTTATTTCAGAAATCATAAAACCGGGCTCTTCGATTCAAATGCTATCTTTGAAATGTAACTAAAATAGTATAAAGAACAATTTTAACAAAATGTCTTACAAAATAATATCCTCCATTTTCAGCTTTTGCAGGACTAGTAGGATGTAAATACATATCTATTTTTTTATTTTCTTTTTTCAGTAACAATCCAAACAACGCATATTATGTTGTCGTATTGACTTACTGTTACCCGGTCAAGTAATCAAATTTGTGTCTTTAAATTACATGTAGGGTAACTGCCCCCATATTAATCTCATTGTTCCTATATTCATCCTACGATGAATCAAATAATTGGGCTGTTGAAGGATCGGTTTCGTTTTCTAATAATGTTTGCTTACGTTAAATAACTAAAACAAACATTACTAACTAATCCTGTCACGTGTATATCATTTTATTTAAAGTAGGATTAATTGCAAAGTGATGAGATTCATATAGGTACAACTTCCCTACATCATTTATATACATAGCATTTTTGTCTTTTATGATATCTTAATCGTTTATGTGAGAAAAGTAAGACCTTGTTAAGAGCGAGCAAAGTATATGTATTTCTGTTTTTGATCCATTTCATATTGGATCAGCTTACAAAAGCATATGAGTCATATACGAATAACAAGCAGCGAAAGATGCGTTTGAAAGTTTTATTCTTTGAATATATGATACAACGTAGAGACTGGTATGCTTTTATGGTAAGTTTAAGGTAAATTTTTAACAACTATTTTATTAGCAACAGTAGAAATTTTCAATATCGCAGCACATTCACTAGTAAAAATAAAATTTTAGATAAATTTGTTAATTGAATCTCAGCTTCTATATAGCCGTAAAATTTCCTATATTTATATCTTTATATTTTTTATATATCATCATTTATGCGAAAAATTTCCACTGTTCCTATTACAACTATATAACTGGGCTTGGGGGTACCCCTAAGGCAGTCGAAAGATTTGTTGACTGGTCAAGGGTTCGTGGAGTCGCCAGTCCCTTGTCATGTGAAGATACGCGACTTTCTGGCCGTAGTCTTCCGAAGGTCCTCATTGAGATCGACTGACCCTGCTACAACAAGCCATCATGTCAGCTATCCTCTTGGGGCACCCTGCTGAGGATAGTCCTTCAGACATAGGTAATCCTTGCACTGATGGTGGGTTCATATCACACATCACAATTGTGCTAAGGATGACTACTTGTGTTGTTTTCAAAACAATGGATTAAAAACATTTTTCTTGTTTTAATTTTACACTGCTTCTTGATGGTAAAAAAATACCGTTCAAACAAAGCAATCGCTTGAAAAGTATTATGTGGACTCCGCTCTATAAGAATCAACATGTGATCGTAGAGATACCGATGATTCAAAACGCAGTGGACGTCTAAATAAAGCTGTAACACCAGAAAACATTTTAAAAAAATCCCCAAAAACGTTTTGAGTGACCGGAAAGTGAAGATGCGTGAGTTATCTGACATCGTAAAGATATCAAATAAACGTGTTGGCATTGCATGAGCAGTTGTTCATGAGAAAGTTCCGTTCAAAGTTGGTGCCGCATTTGCCCACTGTTTTTTTTTTTTTTTTTTTTTTGTTTAAAAAGATCGTGCGTTTCGTAGTTGCTACTCCGTTACTGAACAGAACTAGTGTAATTGCACAGAGAACCACATTATATGGAGCTTGGGAGCAGCTTTACATCTTCAATGTACAAGTTCACTAATTCATTCTATTTATACATCAGTACCGACGCCAACCACGTCCTCATGGTCTTCGGGAGGGGGGAAGATGATTAGTTTGACAATCATTGTTAGAGACCGTGTTTATTTACCTCTGCGTCTCCACAATTGTCAAGGTTATTTTTAGATCATGGATGCACTGTGGTAAGTGATGCGATCAATGGAAACGCAGTAGACTGATTTTTATTTTAAATCTAGTGAAGATAGAAAAATGCTAGTGACAAATGGCAAGGAAGGGGACGGACCTGGGGATTGAACTCCCGACCGTCTGCTCAGTAAGCAGAACGGGTAACCACTGAGCTACCCAGCCACGTCAGGGTGCCGCATTTGATCACTGTTAATGAGAAACAACAACGTGTTGATGATTCTGAGCAGTGTTTGACTATCTTTAAACGTAACAAACCGGAATTTTTGCGTCGATATGTGACAAAGAATTAAGATACATGGGTCCATCACAACAATCAGCTGAAAAGCTTAAGGCCTTGGTATTTTGGGACGCACATGGTATAATATTCCCTTAGGTCCTCCCTTAGCTCAGTCGGCGAAGGTGCAGCTACAAAGCAACACCATGCTAGAGGTGGCTGGGTTCGATTCCCGGTCTGGTCTAGGAATTTATCGATAAAGAAAATTTATCGCCTCCCTGGGCATAAAGAACGATTGTACTTTCCACACAATTATACAAATGCAAAATGGTATCTGAATCGAAAGCTCACAATTAATAACTGTGGAAGTACATTTGGAACAAATTTAGGCATTAAGAAGTTGAGAGCAGCAATAAGCGAATTGTGAAAGCAATAAGCTTGAAATGCAAAGAAATAAGAAGAAGATTGTATAATACTCATCGACCACCTCGAGAAGGGTAAAAAACATCAACAGTGTATTTATATAGCGTTATTGGAGCGTTTGAAAGACAAAATTGCGGAGAAAACGGCCCCAAATGGAAAAGAAAAGTGTGCTGTTTCATCAAGTGTCAATCAAAACAATGGCGGAACTATGTTTATAATAAATTACGCTCTGCTTCCGGATCTACCGTATTTTCCATATTTTACAGCGACATTGACTGTCTGCAGACCTCAAAACAAAAAATGCTCCCCGGTACGAAATTTCACTCGAATGAAAAGGTTATCGCTAAAACTGAGGCTTACTTTGAGGTAAGAGATAAATCGTTCTACAAAAGTGGTATCTAACTAGATCAGCGCTCGAATGATTGTGTTGCTCTTTAAGGAGAATGATGAACAAAACCAATTTTGAACGAACAAAAAGTGTTTTCATAGTTAGGCCCGGCCCACTTGATAATTCATTTAAGGACTTTTAAGTCCACCTGATAATCCTTTTGAATACAGGAAAACGTACGAACTTCAGGTTTCCAGAACATTTGAAAAAATAAGCCTATGTCCATCTTGCACTATTGAATGCATGTTTGTATTCGTGTACAGTATCGATCTCTTCTTCTTTTCCCTTTGAATGACTTCTCGGCTCTCTCGAACACTGTTTGAATTGCATCTGCTGTACACCATTCTATACAGAATTCAAACCGGTTCTTCCAAACTATTCCTTGCCTAGAGTTTTCCATGTAAATCCAACAGGAAAATTTGCCTGTCTGGTAGATGCTGGATCCCCAGGTTTTTTTCTGGTTTTGGAATCAAAACTAACTTCTATAGTTTTCATCTATCTGGTTAGTCATACATCATTACAGGCTATTTCTGAACATATAGTGCTTCTCAGAAATTACTGGACCAATTTACATGAAACAAACGCCTAATGAATCGTATAGTGACGTATTAATGAACTTAACATGTTGAACCAATCATGTGACACCTCTAATTATATGAAAATCCAATAAAAAGATCTAATGTTGGCTTAATGAATATCCAGGTCCACATTGACCATAACCAGGAATGTTCCGGGTACCATACGGGAAGTGGCCTGTTTTGGACTATCAATTCACGTCTTGAATCACTAGAAAATCTAATAACAAGTTCATTGGTTGTCAAATCAAGTGCGAAAGACCACATTGCTCATATATGGGCATATTAGGTAATTTATAGAATGCGAGTTGGTTTATAGTAATAATGGTATCGTCTAATTTATACGTATCATTACACATATGGTTGGTTAAAATGTTAATAACATAGTTTTATAATTTTGCCTTGAACCCGTCCCTTCTTATGAATTTTGCTCCATACTGCATTTCCAAGATCCTCATCTTTCTGAGCCATGCTATTCAACGCTAGTATATAGTACGGGAGACGAACCGAAATGATTTTACAAGGGACGAATGGCCAGTTTTCAGTGGCCCGAAATGTTATCATTGCATTGGGTAGACATGGAAAGCGGTAACTGCCCGATTAGCCGGTCTTGCAAGACTCTGTCTCCCATATCACAACCGGGCGGACTGGTGGACAAGCTGAGCTCGTGTCGAGATGAGATGAGAAATCATTTCGGTTCATCTCGCGAGCTATATACTAGCGTTGATAGCATAGCTCTGAATGAAGAGAGGCACGAGAATGCAGTACGAAGCATATTTTATAAGAGGGGACAGTCCTCAGTTATAAAACCAGACACCGGCAACAAAGCCAAATAATTTTTCAGCTAAGAGGTGTGGCTATTGCTGTATTAACATGGAATGAAACGAAACGAAATAAGAAAAAGAAGACAATTGGAACCATTTTTTACCCATTTTTGAGGACCTGGATAGGGAAAAACATATTTTCAATCTGTTCATACGGAGATTTGTATGGGAGCAAAAGTAGGTCATTTTTAAGTAAAAATTCACTACTTATACTAATAGCACTAGATTGTAATTTCAATGCAAAATCTGTCAAAATCTTTTCAATCTGTTCATACGGAGATTTGTATGGGAGCAAAAGTAGGTCATTTTTAAGTAAAAATTCACTACTTATACTAATAGCACTAGATCGTAATTTCAATGCAAAAATTACATGTAAGTTTTTCTAATCAAATGGTGTATAAATGAAGTCGTTGTGTTCAGTTGAACGAAAGTTATAAGCGTTCAAAAACCTTTCGTAACGCTCTCATTTTTCAAAATTTTGAAATGACACCCGGTATAGAAAAGAGAAACGTAGTCCTACGTTAAAAAGTTATAAATAATGTATTCTGGTCATATTGAACCCGATTTGATCCAACAATGTCTTTTTCATTTTATAACCACACTTAAGTTTTTATATTTTTTTTCCTTCTTTATTTTCGTCGGCCTATTTCCTCACATGGTGACAATCACCGACGCCAGGAAGATGACTACACCACCTGAACCCTATCTAATGACTCATGAATATAAGCCGGGACCAACAGCGGGACCAATGACAGCTAGTGGTCTAGAAAAGAACAAATAGTATCATTTGCTTTTCTCCTACCGATTCGATTGTGATACTGTGAATTCTACTCCAACAGTTTCAGCGAGAGTGACGCGCCCTTCTTAACAAACAATCCTGTGGAAAGCTTGATAAGCATTGAGAAAATTTCTTATTCGATTTGTTGGATCGTATCGTATCGTACCCGTGGATTTCCGTAACTGACGAGTCCAACCCACTGTTTTTGGCCCTTTATACAGCGTTACTGTGAATACAATTAAGTGGAGCCACATACAGAACAAGGTTTTAGAAGGGATGGTGGCTAAAACGTATGGGATTGTACGGAATTGACCGCTTAGAATTGGTGATCGTATGTAGACCATTTATTTATGAGCACACCATCTACGAAAATCGTTGACAAATCTGACTAATTTGACTTCTTAACTGCTAAATATTTTTTTAAGTATCCAACAAGATAACTGATAAAATACCATGTAACCAGGTCAGGATAGTAACGTTTGCATTAAAAAAAAAGAAAAAACAAACATTGCCGATTTTTCAGGGGTTTACCTTCACCAACACAGACAAAACTACCCATGCAGCATCAATCATAGTAACCCATGAGTAATCAGACAAAATTTGACAGCTCTATCAGTCGAACTCTAACCGTGATGGCAAAAACAGTGAAGCAACTCCGTTCATAAGTGTGCGCGTTTAAAGAACGGCACCCCGCTGCCTCGAAAACGGACATCGTGTGCCACTTTGTGGACGCCAGATACGCCCGTTCCGGCATCTACAACATCTTGGCACTATTAGACAACAATCAAAGCATCGAAAGAAAGCCCGGTTCCGGACGGCCAACGATCCTGAGCGACAAGAAGCTCCAAAGGATGCTGAACAGGAAGACCGAGGGAAAAGTGGCTACATCGCTGAGTGCGCTTGGCCGGGAGGTCGGTTCAACTGGCCAAACAGTGAAAAAGTACCTGGCGAGCATGAACATACATGTCAGAAAGCGGAAGTCGTGTCCACTGGTTTCGGAGCTGCAGGCAATGACGCAGCGGCAGCGGCTGAATAAGCTGGTCAACTCGATTTTCCCGGCGAATCGCGTCGTGGTGGTGGTGATGGACGACGAGACCTATCTCACCCTGAATGGCAGCGACTGGCAGGGTACTTCGTATTTTACTTCCCCCACGAAGGAAGTGAGCTCCGAGGTGAAGTTCATTTCACACACAAAGTTCCCCAAGAAGGTGCTGCTGTGGCTGACAATCAGCGAGAAGGGGATGTCATAGCCGCTCTTCTTTCACTCCAGACTGACCTTGAACGGGAAAATGTATAGTACAAAATGCCTGCCAGAAGTTGCGTCGTTCATCAAGAAATACCATAAGGGCGAAGACGTGATGTTCTGGCCCGATCTGGCGTCGGCCCACTTCTCGAAGCGATCGTTGGAAGAGATGGAGCGGCTGAATATCGATGTGGTATCCAAGTCGGTGAACCCGCTCAACGTCCCCCAGCTGCGTCCAATCGAGAATTTCTGGGCCAACCTGTAGCGTAAGATCTACTCCAACAATATTGTCGTGAAAACTGAGGAGGAATTGATAAAACGAAGAAAGAACTCAAAAACATGCCTACACGCATGTTTTCGTCCGCCATGGTGAATGTTCCGGTTAACTGCCGGAAGGCAGCTCGCGAGGGCGTAGAATTGTTTTGCAAGTAAGCTTAAATAATTACCTTCCATGGGAAATTTATCAAAATCAATTATCTATTTAAGCTTTTTTTTATCACTATCCAAAAAATGACAATTTTTTTAATGTGAACGTTATTAGACAACCAAATATAAAAAAGAAGGGGAAGTCGAAAAGGGGAAATTATGTTTGGGGGAGGAGTGGGGAAAAGGAAGGGATAAAAGAAAAGGAAAGGGGTGGAAAGGGGGGGATGTTGGAGGGGGAGAAAAAGGAGAGAAAGAGGAATTATTTTTTTTTGGGGTGTTTTTTTTTTTGGTGTTTGGGGTTGTGTTGTGTTTTTTTTTGTTTTTTTTTTTTTTTTTTTTTTTGTTTTGTGTGTGTTTTTTTTTTTTGTTGGTGGGTGGTTTTGTGTTTTTGTGGGGGGGCCCGAGCAAAGGATTATACCAAATTGATAACATGTTCTAATACCAGGTTTTCATTTTTTGATCACTGAATATGTTATCATTGAGGCTGAATAAACAGCCAAAATAACAGAATGAATAACATAAAAATACTCGTTGAATATCATAATAATAACATATTTTGTTATCACTGCGAACAACTTGATAACAAATCCTGTATTGTAAGCAAATTTATTGAGATAGTTTCAAGTTATGTTATCAATTTGAAATGAAATTCTCATGCTAATAACTGAAAAAAAAATATTTTGATTAAAAGCAAAATTTCTTGTTCAAATATACTGGAAATATTCAGAGTTTTACAGTTCAACTTATAACGTTCATAAAAAAAAGTGTGCTCAAAATGATAACATATGATAACAAAATTTGCCAATGGTGATAAATAAATTTGTTATGCGATAACAGCGGAAATCAAAACGATAACTGGGATAACAGAACTTGTTACTCAGATGATATCAGCTAGTTATTTTCCTTTGCTAGGGTTAAGATTCCACTAACCACTTGTCCAAAATAATATTTCTCAGCTCCTGTTGTCGAGATGCCATTTTCAATACTTCAATTTAAAGGTGAACAATATGCACGTCAACGCGAAGGTGAAAGGATCCACAAACAGCTAAACCAGACACTAAAAGAAATTCTTACGTTGACTCAGACCACTGACGTGACAAAGTTACAAAGAATATTTCCGGACACACTTTAGTGGATCAATTATTCTTTCTACGCTGATTAACTTACTAGCGGATATAACACTAAGGCTTTTACGGTTTGTGTTGTTTTGACAAGTTTATAATAATAAATATAAGAATAAACATTGATAACAAGAATGTATCTAGGATTTTTACACTTAAGTAGTTGGATCGGTTCCGGAATTTCAGAAAATGTATATTATAAAAGAAAATAACAATAAAATACAGCACCATTTGATCAATGATTGAAATGTGTTATTTTTTTAAACTCGTCCATTTGATACTCTATAAAATAAAGTCGTTTTAATAGAGCAAAACAAATTATTAGGGGTAACTGGTGATTTGTGAAAACATGTTTGCAGGTAAACCGCTGTTTTTCAAGTCAACTAGTTTTGATTGGACAAATTTTTTTAGGACAGCAAAACAAGGTTCATCTGAAATAATAGATTTCCTTTAATCTTGCATGATCCATGGATCCATGAATCCATGGCTTTCTGGACCCTTCCCGACCAGAAAGGCATAACATAAAAATATTAAGATCATAACAAACCTTGATACGACTAACTGATTATGATATAAATTAGCTAAAGACGTTTTCATCTGGATAACTTTATCACATATTTATAAAAAATTAAGATATATAATCTTGGGAGGGACAATCTGCGTGAAGAAATAGATTAATTCTAACAATAGCTGATATAATTTTGCAACATCGTAACAAAACTGTTACAAAGTTTGTTTTGTTTATGTTATATCTTTATCATAGTTTGTTTTTGTTATATTACTTCTTGAGGATTTTTTGTTACAATTTTTGTTATTTTAACTACATCCACGATCTTAATTCTAACAACCTTTGTTATAAAAACAGCGTAACTGAATAACAACACTTGAAATAATTTTGTTGTTTCCTTCTGGTCGGGTTGATATGGTTTATGGCCCAGTATATTCTACCAATTTTGATATATTGCCACTTTTAAGTGGCATTCGGAACCAGTTATGGGGTAGCCACGTGATATCTGACTCTATTAACACTAGATCTGGTTTCTGAAGTATTGCTTCATTGAAATCCTGAAAATTTTGAGAAGTCGCACGACTGGGTTCTGTTGAAATTATAATTTTGCCCATTTTTACAGAGCATCCGATCCTAATTTCCTACTTCTTTGAGTGTCCAGTATGATCCTGACCTGGTTACAATGTATCCTAAAAAAATCCTCTTTGCATACTCAAAGACATTTAGCAGTTAAGAAGTCGAATACAATTTGGCGACGATTTTCGTAGATGGTGCACTCGAAAACAAGATTGTAAGCCATATTCATAAAATGCACACTTAAACGATAGTTTTGAGCACATATATGTTAAAAGTTTGCTATAGAATAAAAGAGAAATAGTTGGATCCAATTTGACTAGAATCCAATATTCGCAATTTTTTTGTCTCCTTAAGAAACGGACGCAAACAAAATTATACCGTAAGGTATCATCGAAAGAGCAAAAATCATGAAATTGTTATTCTCAAAAGTTTTCAAATTTTATAGGATCGTTTCGAGTCAAATATGACTCAATAGACAGATAGGGTTTTGTTATTGCATTGCAGTGATTCGTTGAAACGATTGCAGTAGGTTTCCACTCAACATCTAATAGAATGCTCGACCGACATGCACCGCTAATTGCAACTTCTTATTTGAAATAATATCCATGGAAAAAATATCAACTGCCCTCCTCACGTACTTTAGCAAGTATTCATATGTTTCACGAAGCGGCTCAGCTGTGTAAAATCATTCAGTGTAAAATTTTAATGAACTTAATTGCACCGATTCACTATTGCATATGAAAGGCCATTTTAACACCCAGTTTTTTTTTCGTGTTTTTAGACTATCGCGTAAGTAGAGCTAAACTACTACAGATCTAATTAAAACCACAAAACGACAACCAATTAAAAATGTACGAAGTGGTGACCACCATTTATCCATAAAGAGGGAAAGAACACGTTTTCTGTCCAATTTATTTACTTTAAGATGGGTGTTTTTGGTTACTGCAACAAGATTTATATCGAAGAACATACTACGTAACTATTAAAAGTGACAGCATCTAAAAAGCATGAAAGTAAATAATACATTGTATTTTATATTTGCGCCGCAGTACATCGATAACAATCAATTAATTTATTCACTTATCCTTCATATTATAATACTTTCGTTGGGCTTATTTACTGGTCACTACTCAGATGGCAAAACAGTTTCAAACAAATGCGTTGAAATAGTGGTGATTTTGATAATATTGTTTGGGACTAATAACAGTTCAGCCTGGTTTATTATAAGGCATGTTTCGTGCACTGCAATTCGAGAAAGATCCTTGTGAGCTTAAATTGTTTTGCATAATTGTCTGAAAAAAACCCTTGCCTTTCCCAAATACCTAAATTTAGTTTGTAATATAAATAGTGGGTGGACTAAAAGCTCATCCACGCTTTGTTCCTGTATTCATGCTAACTGAACCAAGAGATTGGAGAGCAAACAGATTAATCTGTTTTCGTAATAGTTAATAATTGCCAACATCTGATGTTAGCTTTACAAACCAACCCTATCACATGTTAGTCATTTGATTTTGATAAGGAAGAATCCTTAAGGGATAAGATATAATCAGGAACATCTTCGCATCATGCTTGTAATTATTTTTAATTCTTTATACTATTCATGGGTAGATTCTAATTGAGTAACTTATTGTTGTTGTTGTTTGGTATTTACGTGACATTCAGCCTGAGGCTGGTTCGTCACGCCTAGAAGACAAACTGTATCCTACACATCAAATCCATCAATACTTAGGTCGAGACCACCGACGTTACTTCCCTTCCGAAAGAAGACGTGATCAGAAATCCCAACGGCTGGAATTGATACCTCACCGACAGGGGTGAGAGGCAACCACGCTTACCACAACATCACCGGCGCTGTCATTAAGTAACTGATCTGTTTACAATGGAATGTATTCTTGAAATCCATTGGTGATATTGAGCCATAAAATTGAATTTCAAGTGCTTTGCTAAGCCTGGTCTCAGAGAGCCTAGTTTATTTAGTTTTTTTTTCAGTTTGTAACCGGTTACTGATAAGTTGCAATGATTTTTCAGACATGAACTTTTTTTCACTGGTTTGCAATTGTACAAAAATCTCACATGACAAGGGAGTGGCGACTCCACGAACACTTGTCCAGTCAACAAATCCTTCGACTGCCTTAGAAACATGTCAAGATACAAATTGTAGGAAATTTCACGGCTATAATTAATTTTCATTTGTATTAGTGAATGTACAGCGATATTGCAAATTTCTACTGTTCCTAATAAAATAGTTGTTTGAAATTTAAATAACTTACCATAAGAGCATACCAGCCTCTATGTGGTTTGAATAAAATTTCAAACGCATCTTTCACTGCTTGTTATTTGTACAGGGCTCATTTGCTTTTATAAGCTGATCAAATATGAAATGGATCAAAAACTGATAAACATATACGTTGCTCGTTCTTTAAAAGGTCTTACTTTTCTCACATAAAAAAAATTAAAATATCATAAAAGCCAAAAAAGGTATTCATACGAATTTCAAACTTGAATGATTTAATTTTGAGACACAAATTAAATTACTTGACCATATATAAATCGGCTACAGTAAGTCATTACGAAAACATAATATGCGTTTGTACAAAATATGTCCACTGTATTGTTACTGAAAAAAAAAAAAAAAAAAAAAAAAATATATATATATATATATATATATATATATATATATATATATATATATATATATATATATATATATATATATATATATATATATATATATATATATATATATATATATATATATATATATATATATATATATATATATATTAGATATTAATACATATATATACCCTACTAGTCCTGGAAAAGCTGAAAACAGAATAGATCATTCCAAATATCAAAGATAAAATTTCAATGAGCGACATTACTTTATAAGACATGCTGTTAAAAATTTTCTTAATACTGTTCTAGTTGCATTTCAAAGATAGCAATTGAAGTGGTCAAAGCGCATGGTTTGATGATTTCTAAAACAAATGGCTTATCTAATCATAATACAACTAAACAAAATATTTAAATATAATCCTATACTGCTAACAAGCGCATGCCAGTCTTTTCTGAATATATTAGCTGAAGTTCATAAGTTCAATTTTAAAGTAAATGTTATGCTGAAATGCTGAAAAACAAATTGAGCCTTTGTTGCTTGTCACGTTGCGCATAGTTTTGGAATGCAAAGATGATTACACAGCGCGCTAAAATTATTAATAAAATCAGAATGGAAAATAATTGACATAATTTACAGGTATGGGTAAACAAATTGATTTATTTGTACACGATCTTCAGTCGCACCCCCTAACTTCACTATTGTCAAAACGACAACATTGCCCAGGCTACACCAACCAGCGTCTCCATGTTTCAGCTGGCAGTCTTTTGTGATCATATGACTCGTGGAGTCGTGAGGTAGGAACTTGTTAGGACCAGAGGTCTGTAGCACCCTCCTTCAAATTTGTCAACTCACCATTTGAAACCCTGGAGAGGTTTGATGAGCAAGTCAAGATAAGCAATAAAGGTAGTTGAAATTAAATGGAAATTACTAATCTTTCTTCTCATTTTCTAGTTACAGGTACTCCACTAAAAGCTCACACTCTCTAGGATTTACCCTGTATAGTTTTCGTAAAACAGTAATTTTATAATGTTTTTTTTTGTATCTATGATTCCAAATTGAATTTTCATATGCTTGAATGCCATGTGCAACAGATCGTTGTTTAATTTGATTCATCAAAACTTAATAATAATGCAAATACATAAATAAACTAGTTCATGCATAATCGGGTCATATAATTAACCATGGCGGCAAAGCTCAACATATTTACATCGCAGGTTGTAAATTTATTGAAAGATTCTGATATTCGTATATTTCGTATATTAGTTGAAAATTAAAAATGAAATCTTAGTTCTCAAGAATAATTTTTTACTGTGAACCAATTTCCTTGATGTCATCAGCAGATGTACCTATCTATTAGGTGCGCAACTAAGTTCTCGCTGTGTTTTGGTGAAAAAGGAACTTTATTTTGAAAACAAAGGTTACAAACGAATTATTCAAAGTATTGCCCATCACTAGCGACGACTTTTTCCCATCTTTCTGGTAGAACGTGAATACCATTTCGAAAGAACTGTTCGTCTTTTGATGCTATCCAAGAATCAAGCCATTTTGAGATGTCATCATATGAGTGGAATTGCTGACCAGTGAGACCATGTGCCATCGAACGGAACAAGTAATAATCGAACGGTGCAATATCAGGAGAATATGGCGGGTGGGGTAGGACTTCCCATTTGAGCGTTTCCAAGTAGGTTTTCACGGGTTTCGCAACGTGAGGTCGAGCGTTGTCATGCTGAAGAATCACTTTTTCGTGTCTGTGCTCGTATTTTGGCCGTTTTTCGTGCAGTGCTCGGCTCAATCGCATCAATTGAGTTCGATACCGTTCCCCGGTAATGGTTTTGTTTGGTTTCAACAGCTCATAATAAATAACACCAACTTGGTCCCACCAAATACACAGCATAAACTTCGCAGCGTGAATATTCGGCCTAGGCGACGACGTTGAAGCATGCCCGGGCAGTCCCCATGAATGTTTCCGTTTTGGGTTACTGTAATGAATCCATTTTTCGTCACCCGTCACAATGCGATGTAGAAAACTCTTCCTTTTTTGCCGCTGGAGCAGTTGTTCACAGATGAAAAAACGACGCTCAACATCTCTTGGCTTCAAATCGTAAGGAACCCAAGTTCCTTGCTTTTGAATCGTTCCCAACGCATGCAATCGCTTAGAAACGGCTTGGCGGAAAACTCCTAATCCTGAACCAAGCTCTTCTTGCGTTTGACACGGATCCTCATCGAGCAATGCCTCCAATTCAGAGTCTTCGAAGTTTTTTGGCCTTCCTTCACGCAGACGATCATCAACACTGAAATCACCGTTTTTGAAGCGACGAAACCAATCACGACACGTTGTTTCACTCAGAGCAGCATCACCGTAACCTTTTTTGAGCTCTCGATGTGCTTCAGTCGCCGTTTTCTTCGAATGAAAGAAGAACATCAACACTTCCCGCAAATGACGATTATTTGGCACGAAATCAGGCATCTTCAAACAACCAAAATATATAACACTAAACCAAAATCACTGATTTGGCAAAGCGGTTTGTTTACCATATGTCTGAGCTTGGTTTGTGACGCTTGAGATGTACAACATTCGACCAGTACTTACTACTGGCGCCATCTATTGCTAAACAGCGGGAACTTAGTTGCGCACATAAAACATAAAAAAAGGGCAAAGGGTAAATGCACCCTTCTTTTTGGGGAAATTCCTCTTTTATTTTTAAAAATTTTGTTTTTGGGTGTGTTGGCCAGTGTTGAGGCGGAGGTAGGGATTAGCTGTTGGGGGGGGCGGGGGGGGTGGGTGGGGGTGATTTTTTTTTTTTTTTGTATTTGTGGTTTTGTGTTTGTTTATTTTTTAGAGTCGTCAGAACGAAATTAAGACCCGTCAAAACAAATTAAGACTCTTCAAATTTAAGTTAGAACTCATCAAAATGAAATTTAAACCCGTCAAAACTACCTACAAGATTGTGGAGCGAAGCTCTGCTATACAATCTTGAAGAAAGTTAAGACCCGTCAAAACAACCGGCAAGCGCTAACCAGAAGGTTAATACCTCCGATTGCATTATACCGGACAAACGCATCTAAGGAGCATTTTTCCAAAGATTAAGGAGCATTTCCCCAAAAAGAAGGGTGCATTTACCCTGCTGCCATAAAAAAGCATGAATATCAAATATTCACTAATGAATGGAGAAAATTAAATCATGTTTGACGGAAATAAAATGAATAAGCGATATAAGATAAACTTCAATATCTCAGGATGTGAAGTTTTCATCGCATCTAACGTTACGAAAATATGACAGACTCAAAAAATGTATTACTTATTATTACTTATTATTAATTTATTCGTCAAAGGATAAAAATGTTTATCCCAATGACAACTAGATAACACTAAATTACATACAATAACTAACACATACATCTTCGCTTATTAACATCACGGGATATTAAAATTAAGCACGCTATAGCAGCTGTTGAAAACGCGACACATGCTTAGCACAGGTTCGTGTTTGCCATAGTTGGTCCTTGAGTGCCAGTTTGTAAAGAAAGATTGTAACCGTAGGTTTCGTCGTCGAGTATTGATGTTCAAGAGACCAAGTAAAGTGGAACAGTCGATGTTTCCCTGAAGGAGGGAAACAGGCTTTGACCACCATACGCCTCCCTTCCAACAATTCCAGACTGATGAGCTTGCACCGGCTTTCATAACTTGGCAATCTGCGAGGGTCTTGCCAACGAAGATGTCGCAAAGCAAAGCGTATAAACCTTCGCAGAACTGTTTCGATCCTCTGGACTGCATTTTGGTAGAAAGGGGACCAAACGACAGCACAGTAATCCAAAAAAGGACGAACCAATGAGCAGTAAAGTGCCCTCAGACAATAAACGTCTTTGAAGTTTTTTGCGAAGCGGAAGATGAATCCTAACTGCGATGAGGCTATCGAAACAATATAGGCAATGTGGTTCTCGAATGACAGTTTAGAGTACAGAATTACTCCCAGATCCTTGACTGTTGTTTCACGTTTCAAGCGTGTTCCTCGAAGGATCTAGTCGTGGAGATACATCGCAGGTTTTTGACCAAAGGAGATAGCCGAGCATTTGGATACATTTAAGGACATTCTGTTGATCCGGCACCATTTTATGACGTAGTACAGCTTTAGGTCGTCCGCGTAGGATAATTTCAGGCATCTGAGGACCAAGTTCACGTCGTTCATATATAACAGGAAAAGGAATGGACCAAGGTGGCTGCCTTGAGGAACGCCGGATGTTACTGAAAAACTGGACGAGGCATAATCTGAAATCTTCACAGACATAGTCCTACCAGTCAGGTATGAGCGGAGCCAGTTCAACAATTGATCGTGAACCCCCATTTTGTCGTATTTGGAAATTGCAATCTGATGGTTCATTTTATCGAAGGCCGCAGAGAGATCTGTGTATATGGCGTCTACTTGATGGCCGCGTTCCATTTCGCAGATGACGAACGATGTAAATACGGTGAGGTTGGTCGCCGTCGAGCGCTTGGGCATAAAACCGTGTTGTTCAGGAGAAATAGTATGTGAAGAGTCATAGACCAGCCATTGGAGAACAATTCGATCAAATAGCTTGGATACACCACTTAGTGCAGAAATCCTACGATAGTTGGTGACGGATCGTTTGCATCCCTTTTTGTGTATTGGGAAAACAAACGACTCTTTCCAGCATTTTGGAAACACACCGGTAGCTAATGACAAATTGAAGACCATAGCCAGAGGCGCAGCGAGTGTGTTAAGGCAACGCTTTGGGACAATTGAAGGAATACCATTAGGACCGCATCCAGCTGAGCTTTTCATCTGCTTCCCAGCTGAAATCACCATATCACTATGGATAGTGAGTGCAGAGCCAAATAGAGACAAGCGGGGAACATTGCTAGTAGCCGCTTCGAGGCCCTCGGCATCCACAATTTTGTCGCAGAAGACACTGCTGAACTTTGTACGGAATAAGTTGGCGATATCCGTGGCAGAGTTAACAACGTAAGAGCCATCAGTCATGGTGAAGGGTAAACCGGATTCCTTTAGTTTTTCTTTCACGAATCGCCAAAAGCTCTTCGGTTTCGTTTTGAGATGACTCTGCAATTGAAACTGATGAGAGTTGTACAAGCTGTTATTGAGGTGTTTGTAATCGTCATTAGCGTGCGTAGTTTGTCCTCGTAGAATCGGTGCGATATTTGCTGTGTTTACTCAGAGCTGCATTTTTAACTCGTTTCAAATGTTTGACGTCGGAATTAGAACAAGCAGGTTTGGGAGGCTTACGGTTGAGTTTCTTAGGCACGAATTGATCAACGGCGTACAGCAAAATACCACACATAGTCGAAGCAGCGAAATTCGCATCCCCATTTGCAAGGGTCGTGTCGTGTTCCTATTCACGCCGGCGAGAAAGTTATTCATTTCCTCGAAGTCAGCATGAGTGAAGTCATAATAAACGTTTTCGATGTTGTCATGGAAGCTGTACTCCAGTGTCAGTAGCAGAGAGGAATGATTTCTGCAGCTTTTGACAAGCGGTGTCAGAGCTTGAAGAACGGAACATCTTTGACCCAATTCTTCGCTAATGAAACAAAGATCCAGCAATCAACAGAAACACTGTTATTAATATAAGCACAAAGTTATGTTTTCAAAGCTTTTCGTATAAGCAAACTTAAATTTAGTTTGTGCATGGATACCGTAATTAAGATCTAAAGGTTTATAAACGTTCAGTACCAGTTTAAGCGGGAATGTCAGCCTCACTGTGAGCTAAGAAAACTAATGTTGATGGCTTACTGATGTGTTTTTATAGATGAGACGTTCTATTGATTTTCAGCATTACCGGTGAACCTTACACTTGTAATATGGGCAATATTTTGGTATTTTAATTTTTAAACATTTTATAACTTATTTCCAACTAGGTTTATTGAGACACATAAGTCACTGAGGCAACTGCAATTTGTACGATTAGAGTAATTTTATAGACTGTTCCAAAAAGTGAAAGCACACTTTCAAAGAAACAAAAAAGTCATGTTTTTTTTAGTTTTAATAATTTTATTTGGCAAATCATATTTGTATTTGTGTTTTATATGATATTTTACTCTCGTTTAATCAAAATATTTTACCATAGCCAAGACTCCTAACTTTTCCTCGAACGTGACCCATTCGCTTCTGCACAGTGGTACTTTCCACCATTTTGACCACTTTTGGCCAATCTTTTTTAAATTTTTGGATGTCGTCCGCTGGTTTTATGAATTTTCGAAGCTTTGCTTTGGTTAAAGCCCACAAAGTCTCGATTGGTCATGCCTCCGGGCAGTTCGGCGGATTCATGTCTTTCGGCACGAAACATACATTTTGACTTTTGTACCATTCTAAAGTGTCCTTTGCGTAATGACATGACGCCAAATCAGGCCAAAACACTACTTGACCTTCGTGCTGCCTGATCATCGGCAATCATCGCTTCTGGAGACATTCCTTAAGGTATTTCTGAGTGTTCATCGTCTCCGTTGTGCTGTACGGACTAGATGTTTTACCACACTCGCATATTGCCTGCCAAACCATAACCTTCTTACCGAATTTTTCGTTAAAAATTGCCTTTTCCGTTGGGGATGTCTTTGTCTTCGCTTACAGTATAGTATTGTGGTCCGGGAAGCGTTTTGTAATCTAGTTTCACATACGTTTCACCGTCCATTATTATACACCCAGAATTTCTACACAATAACGAATCGTAGAGTTTGCGGGCCCGTGGTTTCACGGACGCGACCTGTTTTGGGTTCCTTTTGGGTTTTTCTGCTTCCGGTATGTTTTTAGCCCAAGTCTTTCCTTGGCACGCATGACGTTACTCGACGAGGTCCCTAGTTTTTTCGCAACATCCCGAACGGAAGTCGCTGGTTTTCGCTTTTAAGCATCCCTGATCTTTTATCGATATCCGGACTAACAGGACCGAATTTCCGACCACTCTTCGGCGCATCTTCAAACGTAAACTGTTCTCTATATTTTCGAATTGCAGATCGTACCGCTTCGACGCTTACACTCTCTTCCTTGGCCAATTTTCTCAAGGAGAGTCCGCTCACAGTGCACCATTTGTGCATGATACTTTTTCAATGTTCCGGAGTAAGACCGCGCATTTTGATAGGTAACACAAAATTGAGCACTTTTTTGATGCTATGTCATTCAGAAATGTGCAAACAAAAGGACGCAGCCAAAACATATTGAAATATTTCATTATATTCAAAGTGACCGTTAAAATACGGTGCTTATACTTTCTGGAACAGTCGTTAAGCTTCTTATTCAGTCGGGTCTCATATATAAATATAGACTCCATTACAAATATATTGTATGCATCACTCGTACATACTAGTAACCAATAAAATGGGTTCTGAAGTATTTTTTTTTAGTCCATAGTACAAAATTAATTTCACTGTTTGATATCAGCGGCAGAGTTTTGCTTTGTATTTAAGACAAATATCAAAAGTTTTGTTCCATCGTACAAATTAAATGGGACGTATTCACTCAAAATCATCCAACCAAATTTTTTAATATTATAAAACAAGGATTGAAAAAACAAAGAATTGAAATTTTTTGCTCTACCAATAATTCTGAACAATATATAAATTTATTTAATCGGTGTACGGTTTATTTCACTAAATCTCAAAACACTGAATGGCTACCAAAGTGTTCATTTGAACGACGCCATACTGTAGCCATTTTGCATAGTATTCAACATGTATCTATTACGTTACAGATTTAACAATCTTTATCCTAGTTCTGCCTGCCTGAACTGCAACCTTTCCGCATCAGTTTTTCAATGTATATGTATTTTTTTTGGTGTAGTATAGATATGTGACAATATGAGTTATGTTGAAATCATGTTGCAAATGCTTGATTTGATACAAACATTGCATGTGTAGGGTGTGGGCAAAAGTAAAAGTTAAACGTCAGTTGTCAGTCAAAATGCACAGAAGGCAGTATGATTTTTGAGGCATTTCAGACAAAACGCCCTTCTGTTGAATTTCAGTGTTGTTTTAAACGATGCAAGCAGACAAGTTTCATCCAGTCAAACGGTTATGAATATTTGAACCACAGAGAACAGACGTTCATCTTCGGTCTGCAACTTGTGTAAAACGTTATCCCGACATTTCAAATGTATGTCGTTATGCTCCTGGTAGGCGGGGCTGCAGTTGTGCGATAACTGTCATGTAATTTTTTATCAATAAAATGCCAAGCACATAACCTGCAAAGTTTAGTTTGTTTTTCTCAGCACTTGCTTCTTATACCGACTGCCCATATGAACATTTACACACGTTTTTTTTTTTTTTCAAGAAAAGGTATATGGACATCAATGTCGTTTCTCTGTGTTTGAACCAAGATATTCTTAAACGGCAGCAGGGTAAATGCACCCTTATTTTTGGGGAAATGCTGCTTAAACTTTGGAAAAATGCTCCTTAGATACGTTTGCCTGGTATAATGCAATCGGAGGTATTAACCTTCTGGTTAGCGCTTGCCGGTTATTTTGACGGGTCTTAAGTTTCTCCAAGATTGTATAGCGCAATCTTCTAGGTAGTTTTGACGGGTTTAAATTTCATTTTGACGAGTCTTAATTTCATTTTTAAGAGTCTTAATTTCATTTTGACGGGTCTTAATTTCGTTTTGACGACTCTTAAATTCAGAAACTTAAGACCCGTCAAAACTATACAATCTTGATGAAACTTAAGACCCGTCAAAACATCCGGCAAGCGCTAACCAGAAGGTTAATACCTCTGATTGCATCTAAGGAGCGTTTTTCCAAAGTTTAAGGAGCATTTCCGCAAAAAGAAGGGTGCATTTACCCTTTGCCATTCTTAAACATTCTTAACATAAAAAAAATGCAAAAAATGCAACGCTTACCATTCTCTTTGATGGATACCAATAGGCCTGCTTCATATGGTACCCAACCATTCTCCTCCTTCACTATTCTATCTTATCATCGCTTATTTATAATCCATTTTCTCAGTAATTATAAGCATGTTAGCAAGCATCCTTTAGCGTGAAATGCGGCAAAAAGGGTTATGTCTGGGGACGGATGACTTGAATAATCTATTAAATAAAATCTGTTGTTTTTTTTTATCAACAGACTGATTTGAGGTTCAACACTCGAAATTTGCTTGTGTAGTAAAGAGTTTTCCTCCAACTAGGTTTTTTTTAATGGTGTCACATTTCAAATTCAAAACTCTTTAGCAATCGCGCTGAAACACCACAAGCACCACCATCAACACCAGTTTGATAACATAATTTCATCATACAAAACGTAATTTTTTTAAAATTTGATTGAGAACCATACAAACGTTTAATTTATGAAATTTGTTGAAATGTTAACCTATTATCTACGGCGTTCAACAGAATATTTAACGCGATATTTGATTGATATTCAATTTTGATTTAAATTTTAATTAATTTAAAATGGGTGGGGGTTTTTTTTATAAAATAAAAAAAAATTGGTTTTTTTTTTCTAGGGGCAAGACACTGAGCAATCCTGAGTAACTCTGAGCAAATATGAGCATCTCGTATTCACTGGATTCATATTGTGATATTGAACATTCCTACCTTTTGTAAAGCTTGGTTTTGACAGTGAAATTGCATAATAAAAACAATACAGTTCTGTCGTCAAAAATACCATGTCAACATTGTGGATTTCCTCACCCGCTAGTCATTATTTTATATTTCTTGGTTGCGAAAATGGGGAATGCAAATTCCTCAGCGACTTCTATTAGCCTAAAACGTTTGGTAAGTATTTTCTGATGATGTTTGTATGATGAAATAATTGAATAAATATACATTTATTGGATACATATATCATAGGAGGTTGGTAATGTACTGGTGCAGATTTAAAATGTAAAAAAGTCTACACTGCTGTGGATGCTAAGCGAAGGCAGGCACAGGTTATCTACGGATAGTGTTGGCTCCTCATGCCAACGTTTACAGCGGAAACGACAGCAGCAAACAGCAACGATTTGTTTTCGACATTAACAGTACCGAACAACTCAGGGGACCTGCTGCCGAACCATATACTCACAACGACGGGCTGAACTACCTGTGTATGATGGCCAGTTATGGAAAGAACTATGGCCTAAACCAACCCTTCAAATTGGAAGGTAGCGAGAGATTGCAGCATTAGACAGCCGGCAGATCCTCTGAGTGGCAGCGATGAACGGGGCAACAGCGACATTCAAACAACGGCGGAGTTTAAACAGCAACACGTTTAGTTGCAGATTGATTACACCCTACAGAGCTCGATATACAAATGATATAATCACTACTTTTTACTAATTGTTTATTGATGTTCCCTTTTGAAACTACACAAAACTTCTGCTCTAAACTGCGTCAATACACGTCTTTTTATACTCTATGTGGAGTAAGATACAAACCAAAAAGCTCATCGGATTGGTCCACCAATCGGTGTGAATGGCGTTGCAAAAAAAAGAACACAAAATGTTACACTCCATGGTAGTAATGCGGGGCGTGAACGGTTGGGCTCCTCAAACTTCGTTATCGCGAACTGCATCAACGTCGAATGGGTTGGGTCAATAAATCCGTACAATAGGAATATGTGGTATTTAGTGACTGCCGAACGGATCACCTCCACAAAGAAACCAAGCCGGATCAACCTATCGCGAAACTGGAGTTTTCAATATTTGCGGTTGGTCGAACTGGCTTGGTCTCTTTTTGGAGGTGATTCTTTTGGCAGTCAATAAATTCCACATATTCTATCTGTGTTTCGTCTTCCTGCAAGAAAAAACAATCAAGCAATATTAAATAATCTACTTACCGTAATCGAGTCTCAATTTCTCCTCCAAATACTGCGACCTATATTGCTTTCTTACGAAACCAAAATAAATAATTTTCCCAGACAGTAAACATACTGCTGTTATTGGTTGCCAAGGTTGCCACCGTCGTCAACAACAAATTCAAGCCAGTGCTGCCAGTATACTTTAAAGCGAGTAATAAATTGTACAAATTGATGGAAGCTGATGCATTCGGAGCAAACGTGAGTTTTATGATCAAATATGAGTGAAGTTGTTTTTCTTCGTTTTTGCACACATTTTTTTGGCATTCCCACCACTCTGTATCTTGGGAGGAGAAGAAAATCATAGAGTGTGCAAACTTGATGAATCCTGAGTAATTTTGAAGAAAAATGTTACTCAGGAGAAAGCCGTCTTGCCCCTTGCTAGTTGTCGATTCACTCTTTATTTTGTAAGTATTCTCTTCCTGCTGAAATTACTATATAATTTTGATGGATTTTTTTCACTGATAAAAAAATCGTTTAAATTTGCAAAAGTTTTTTTTTGTTATTTCTTCAGGCATTTCATTTCAAGCTAGATTTGCTTGACTCAACACAATGTCAGCAATGTCTTTTTTGTTCTTTTTCTTTTTTTCTTGAAGGTTTACTGGCGGGACTAGAAGAAACCTCTACACCAGGCCTTTAATGATATCGTTGTAAATCTTTTCGAATCATTTTGCTAGCCGGACACGGAAGAAGAAGAAGCTGTTGCAAATGACTCGGAAGGAGCCACGTTTAAAAATTTGGAGTCCTTTCGTCTGTTTCTTCGATTGCTTTTTTGTTATTTTGTAAGTCACAAGTTTTTCACGGCATTTCGTAATTTCTTCGTATTTGCATGCTTAATCCGTTGGTGTGTCATTTATGTGCAATGAGAGTCTTCAGTTTAATGAAAAGTTATTGAATTGTCACTTGTGCGTTAGAATGATAACTCCTTTTGAAGCATTTCACAAGTCGTGCAAGGATTATGTCGTCCATAGAGACGCTATTGTAACTGCCTCAAATGGTATTATATTCTCAAGTTTGCTTTCCCTTTCTCTCAGTCGTGTTTATGTCCACTGTTTTGTATGGTGTCGGTTCGTTTTTTTGTGTTTTTGTTATTTATTTTGCCAGTGTCGCATTAACAAGTTCAATAAGGCGTTTATGTCGTTGTTTATTAAGTTGTCGATATGTCGTCGAGATATTTGTAGTAATATCTGATGTTACAAGTCTTAGTAGTCCCAACAATATATTTTTTATGGTATACTGATGAAGCTCATTAGAGCAAAGTTTCCTTTAAAAGAGTTTGGTAGGTCGTTGCGACGCTTTATGTTATTTAATTACACTGTACTACAAAAAAAAGTGAAAGAACTTTCAAAGTTATATAGTAGACATTGTTAATCTGGTCAAATATAACACATAACCGTGTTCGACATATTTTTAACACCCTAAGAATGTTTATTTATTGTTAAAAAAAAAATGTTTTTCGGTACCTTTTTCCGCTTAAAAATTCCTTCACAGGCTTTTTTCAACCCATTCCAAAATTTCCGGTGTTTTTGAATAGTTTTTTATTATAGCTTTCAGAAAAAAAATATATCTACGTTTGTTTTGAACGAGAAGCAAAAAATTTTTACGTAAAATCTGAAATTTTTTTCGTGTTTTTTTTAGATTTTGACGCCATGTTTTGGTACAACTCATTAAAATTGCTTGATGTAGAACACATTTCGTTGTTGTCTCGTCAAATTTGAATCAATTTTGATCAATTTTGATCAATTTTGATCAATTTTGATCAATTTTCATCAATTTTCATCAATTTTGAATGGTACATTTCATCTAAAAATAATGAAAATTGTCAAAGTTACGACGCTTTTCCCAAAAAAAAGAAATTCATCGTTGAGAGCAATCCGGAGTAACAGTGAAAGGAATAAACACAATTGAAGGGCAGTTCAGAGTTAAAAGGAAAAATTAACATTCTGGATTATATTTTTATAAATTGTATTGCTCTTTACGTACTATTTCTCTTATTTTTTTAATCTAGTCTCTTCAAATTTGCACTCAAAGCAGAAAGACAGTGAATTTTCGGATATCAGCGGCAAATTTTGAAAAAAATTGTGTATGTTCAGAATAGATTTCTGTTAATAATGTTTGCTTGATCTTCTGCGTACATAAGACGAGTCATCGGTTTCACGTTTCAATGACCAGCAATAGTTAGCTATCATCCTAACTTGGTTCTTTCCTGTAAACCGTTTTTCAATCGTTGATACTTTTTGGTGGAATCGTTCACCTTGATCGTCGCCGAATTGACCGAGATTTTCTGGGAAAAATTCGAAATGAGAATACAAAAAATAAATGTTTATAGACATGTTGCATCCCATCTCTCCATAGGCTTCCAAAAAATCATGGACCACCTCCACGTAATTTGAACTTCTTTCGTTTCCAAGAAAGTTTTGGTACAAAGAAATATAACTAAGCCATGCTCTCTTCTCTACTTGGTTCAATTTCTTTACAAAGTCCTTATCAGTCGCCTGTAATTCATAATAATCAGAATATTAAAATACATTGGGACGAATTTTTTTTCGAAGAATGTATTGTGTTGTTGGGAAAATTTTATAAGTACCTTCTTTAATCTTAGCGTCACTTCATTACCTGAAACAAAACGAAAGAGAAAATAACAAAATGCAAAACATGTGAATACAAACAAATATTTAACATACTTACCATAATAGAACACTTACCTTAAAACATATTGTAAACCGCATACTCACAATGGAACTCACTCTCAATCACACACAACACCTCTCATACTCGATCATCTCTACAGCATTTGTACCTAACAGGAGAAATATATTTCAGTTCGTAAGTGACCAGCAAAACGATCAAACGCTTTTTTTGCCAGTCCGAAAACAAATCCCCTATCGCATCGTACCTTTGCTTGACCCATCGAAAATAAAATTATCGGTGTGACTTGCCCCGCGAAGTAGTTCCTGAACATTTTTTGGTGCCGAAACCCGGGAGTGGTCCCGGTATCTCGCGTCGGTGGTGCATAGGACCGTGTCCGCAAGTGCACCGCAATAGCACAATCATCGTTGCGTATGCAAGCCGTTCAATTTGTTTTATATTAACAATCATAGAACTAATTATGCCAAAAATGGGCTACTAAATAGAATGATGTCCTGTTATAACAAATATTGCGAAACAATTGATGTAACAATGAACAAAAACACGCTTAAAAAAGTTTTCTTTAGAAGTTTAACCAGGTAACCTGGTATGGGTAAATAGACATTAAGTATATCATGTAATAGAATTCGTCTACTTTGATTGACGACAAATAAATAAATAAATACGGTAGAGTGTGCTACAAAAAAACCCTATTGAAAGACAAACAATAGTGAAGCTAACAATCGTTAAAGCAACCAAGTTGCAAACTTTATCTCACAGAGGACTATTGTGTACGGCTAGTGCGGTTAATATATGATCGATCATTCGATTAGTTCATGACATTAGCTGTTTTCGGTGGTTGGAGATAATTTTCACACAGTTCATCGTTGTCAGTGTGGAGATTTTAGTTATTGCCTCTGTTTCAACACTCCCGTCGACTCGCTGGAAATATCTATTCGCTGGTACTGTTGCTGTTGCTGTGTGGAGTTGGTGATTTCCATACGGACCATTGCTAATTCGGACGCTATCGGTGATATAACCGTGCGTTTGGCTGCTGCTGTGCAAACTATCGCACCGTTATACCGAATCGATTACCGGTGTAGAACCTCTTGATTGTCGTCGCAGAAATCATCATCACGGCACGTAAGAAGCCGCCATAAGGTAAACATTTTCCATTTTATCTTTGGGGAAACATGGCGCCGTCCAAGAAAGTGAGTAAAGCGGCTAAATTAAAGACTCTTTACCGTCGACGTTCGAACATAATCAACTCGACAGAGCTGATCCAGACCTTTTATAATGACTATGTTCTGGATCAAACTAACCAACTTGAAGTTAGACTCCAACATTTGGATAAATTATGGCGGGATTTTCAATCGATCCGAGATCAGATCGAGGACATAGATGAGCCAGAGGAGGACTTTTGTGAGGATAGGCGAGTTTTCCAGAATCAATATTATGTGCTGAAGGCGTCCCTAACAAGCAAGGTTCGCCCGATTCCTCCTCCGTTGCTACCACCAGCGGTTAGAAATCCCCCCCTACCACAGACTATGCCGAATCTCCGCCTACCAGAAATAAAAATTAAGGAGTTTTCTGGCAATTTCGACGAATGGGAGTCGTTTAATGACCTTTTTGTTTCATTGATCGATTCAAATTAACAACTAACCATGGTACAAAAGCTGTACTCCTGAGAGCTTCAGTCACTGGTGAAGCTGCTCGCATGATTTCATCCCTTGATCTCACCGCAAATAATGATCGGGTTGCATGGAACTTGTTGAAAACCCGGTTCGAGAACAAGCATATGCTGATTAAAAGGCATATGGCTGGATTGCTTTCAATTTCCCCTCTTAAGAAAGAAACACCGGTGAGTCTACTGGATTTGGTAGATGAGTTCAACTGCCATGTCCAGCTTCTGGATAAACTCGAGAACGTCGAAGAGCACTGGAATACATTCTTAGTCAAACGGTTGAGTAACTCTCTTGATCCCATCTCACTCCGTGAATGGGAAACTCAATCGGTGGGTAATGCCAGGCCAACATACGATCAGATTCTCGAATTCATCCAACAGAGATCGCGCATTCTGCAAACCCTAAATCTCTCCCAACCTAATAGCAGTTCTCAACTTGAAAGCAAGCCAAAACCTCGTGTATCTTCGGCTCACGTGAGCACTTCGAGCACTACAAAGTGCATTTGTTGCAAGCAACCACATTTGCTTTTCTTGTGTAACCAGTTTCAACAACTTACACCACGCGAACAATTTGAGCTAGCGAAGAAACACAGCCTTTGCATCAATTGTCTGAAAGGGGTTTATTTCGTAAAAGATTGCGCCAGCGGTACACGTAAAACTTCCGGCAAAAAACACCACACGCTCTTACATTTACCCCCGCTAACAACATCTCCAGCCGGAACCAGCGGCCGTCCGTCACAGCCGGTGCAACAAAGTGCTTTCGTGGAATCGAATCGCTCGCAAAATATTCACATGTCTCAAATCGATTCGGTCGAAACGAAGGAAAGCTCTCGGTCGGTTGAGCTTCCGGATGCCTCACCACTCGTATCGCCGTTCCGCGTATCGTCGTCTACTGTCGGTTTCACTCCTCAAACGTCGGTTGTTTCGTCTGAATTAAATCCACCTCCAAGTGTCTTTCAAAGTTCTGTGATGATTCACACCCACACTACAGTGCTCTTATCCACTGCGGTGATTAAGGTCCGAAGTGCGGACAATCAGTTCCAACTAACTACAGCACTTTTGGATAGTGGATCTCAGCCCAGCTTCATTTCGGAAGCCTTGTGTCAAAAGTTAGGTCTCAAGCGATCGAAAAACTCTCTAGTTAGCGGCATTGGGCAGTCCATGGTCAACGTTCGTTACGGAGTTACTCTTTCGATCGCTTCCCGCTTTGGTACTTTTAATACATGCCTCAAATGCCTTGTGTTGCCGAAACTCACCGTCGCCCTACCCAGTCATGACATCGATATTACTCGTTGGCGGATTCCACGTCACCTACCGTTAGCAGATCCGCAATTCAACATCAGCCTGGGAGTTGATGTTATCATAGGTGCTGAGCTGTTCTTCTCGCTATTGGAACAAGAGCAGATCAGCCTTGATACTGGGTATCCCCTTCTCCAGAAAACAGTTCTCGGTTACGTGGTATGTGGCAAGATTTCAGAAACAGAAACTAGCAACGTCGCACTTTCAAGTCATTTTTGTTCAGGCGATTCTCTCGACTCTCAACTGGAACGATTCTAGGAGATCGAGAACCTAGATGACCAAAAAGCCTACACTGCGGATGAGCAGTCTTGTAAAGAACATTTTCGTCAGACCGTAGACAGGGATAATGACGGTCGCTACATCGTCCGTGTATCATTGCGCAAGGAACTGGTGTCGAAGATTGGTGACTCCTACACTTCTGCTCTACGTCGTTTCCTATCCATGGAAAAGAAGTTTGCTGCCGATGAAAATGTTCACGCCGAATACAGAAAGTTTATGGAGGAGTACGAGGGGCTAGGGCACATGGAGGTGAGTTCGCGTGTATTTACTGGTCCACAGTTTTTCCGTCCCCATTACGCCATCTTCCGTCCAGACAGCAGATCAAGGAAGATAAGAGTGGTATTCGACGGATCATGTCGTGGTTCTGGCAACTTGTCGATCAACGATGCTCTGCTCGTCGGTGCATCCGTACAACCTATCTTGTTCTCAACTGTCGTCAACTTCCGCATGCCACGCTTCGTTGTCACCTGTGATGCAGAAAAGATGTTTCGACACATATGGGTTCATCCAGAGGATCGCCGGTTTTAACAAATTCTGTGGAGGAATGATCCGTCGGAACCAATTCGTGTTAACCAACTTAAAACCGTTACGTACGGCCTTGCAAGCTCTCCATTCCACGCCACTTGAGTTCTTGATCAGTTGGCTTAAGATCACGGTGAATGCTACCCCCTCGCAGTGCCAGTCATTCGGAAGGGAACATACGTCGACGACGTTTTGACTGGGCACGATGATTTTCACACGTTGCAGAAAACCTGTAGACAACTTATTTCTTTGCTTGCGGGCGCTGGGCTCGTTTTGCGAAAGTGGGCTACCAACGAAATTGCAGCATTGGATGGCGCCCTTACAGAGCTGTGGGAAACCTCCAACGCACTGGAGATCGATCGCTCAACGGCCGTCAGAACCCATGGCCTACTGTGGTATCCCAAATCCGACATGTTCATGTTTATGTTTCCAGCTCTGCATGAGCCAAACGTCAACGTCATGAGCTAAACGATCGGTGGTATCCGTTATGTCGCGCCTATTTGATCCCATTGGACTTCTTGGTCCCGTCGTCGTCAACGCCAAGATGTTCCCGCAGACCCTTTGGGCGGAAAAGGTATCATGGGATATGGAGCTCCCCAAGAACCTTCAGGATTGGTGGTTGATCTACCGCCGTGAAATCGAGCTGTTATGGTCTCAGCAAGTGCCGAGAAGGATTCTGGCCAATTCTTTTCGTCGTTACACTCTACACTGCTACTGTGACGCTTCCGCAAAGGGCTACGGTTGTTGCGTCTATGTAGTTTCGGAAGACGAAACCGGAAGGCTACACAGCCACTTACTTACTTCGAAGTCTCGTGTCGCACCGCTTCGTGGCCAGACGATTCCTCGACTGGAACTCTGCGCTGCCCTACTTGGAAGTCAGCTTGTCGATACACTGCACAAGACGACAGAGTTTACGGAACCTGCAGTTATGTGGACCGATTCGACAATCGTTCTGCACTGGACCGTATCAAATTCCAACAGTTGGAAGGTCTTCGTATCCAACCGCGTCGCATAAATTCAACGGTTGGCCAAAGGACTCGAATGGAGACACGTCCCCACTGACTTAAGCCCGGCCGACCGGATTTCACGAGGAACTATGGCAAGTCAGATCATAAATGATGAACTATGGTGGCATGGTACAAGATTTTTGCTATATCCGATGGACCAATGGCCTGAACAGCTGATTCCAGTACCAGAAGAGCAACAAGTCAACGAGGAAGCTCGATGCGCTGTGGCGTTAGCGAAGGCGAAGCTGCGCTGTTCGAACATTTTTCTGAACTCGCAAAGCTGTTGAAATTCGTCGCCTATTGCTATAGATTTCGCAACAACTGTAAATTAGCGAAAGTTCAACGTTTGGAAGGACAACTGTCACCAGAAAAATGCGAGTTTGCGCTTAAGGATGGGATTCGCGTAGCACAACGTTCGGCTTTTTCAACAGAAGTGAAAAGTTATACACTTGCAAGGAATTCATCTACTACACAGCATTTTGGCCCGAAGTCGCCATTGCGCAATCTCAACCTATTCATGGACAGCTTTGGACTATTGAGGATCGATAGTCGTCTGCGCAACTTTAACGCCCCATTCGATACTCGTTTTCCGATACTGCTACCGTTTAATCACAAGCTTAGTCTATTGATTGCACGAGCAATGCATCTCAAAATATTACACGGTGGACAATCACTTCTCCTTTCCACGATGCGGTAACGTTATTGGCCGCTCGAGGGTCGCAATCTAGCTCGTAAAATCACTCGTCGCTGCGTAACATGCTTCCGATGTCGGCCGAAACCAACAACGCAAATTATGGCACCTCTATCAGCCGTACGGCTTACACCAGCACGTCCATTTTTGTATTCGGGAGTGGATTACTGTGGGCCGTTCTATGTTCGTCCGCTAAATGGGAGGGGTGCGTCGGTAAAAATGTACGTCTCGCTCTTCGTATGTTCGTTGAGCTACACTACGATAACGCGACCACTTTCATCGGGGCGGATCGTGAGCTCGTCGCGTCACGGAAAGAGTTCTTGCAGCAGTTTAAAGGCGATGACTGGTGAAACTATTGCTTGGACAACGGGATAAAGTTTCAATTTATCCCCACACGTTCACCACATTTCGGTGGCATTTGGGAGGCAGGTTCATTCTCGGTGGATCAGTTCCACACCGTCGTCACACAAGTTGAGGCTGTTCTCAATTTTTGCCCACTGTCACCAATGACTGAATCTCCCGATGTTCTGACCGTCCTGACGCCAGGACATTTTCTGGTTGGGGAACCCCTCATCGTAATCAATCATGGGCGCTTGAGTCGCCTGCAAGACATGAAGAAGACGCTGCAAGACCTTTGGACTCGTTGGTCACGTGACTATGTGAGTCAGCTTCACCAACGGGTGAAATAGAAGAAGCAACTGATCGATCTTCAACCAGGTCAACTAGTTATCTTGAAAGAGAATACACCACCGCTCCACTGGCCTTTGGGGCGCATCGTCGAGACCATTCCAGGTAAGGACGGACGAGTCCGGGTTGTCGTCGTGAAGACAGCAACGGGTCGTTACAAGCGGGCCGTCACTGAAGTGTCAGTCCTTCCAACCGAGCCAGATGAAGAAGCCAGCGAAAATAACCAGGATTTTTGTTGAAACTGGACGTTTCAACGGGGGCTGGCATGTTTACGCCTGATCATGGATACCTGAAACGAAAGAGAAAATTACAAAACGCAAAACATGTGAATACAAACAAATATTTAACATACTTACCATAATAGAACACTTACCTTAAAACATATTGTAAACCGCATACTCGTAATAGAACTCAATCACACACAACACCTCTCATACTCGATCATCACTACAGTATTTGTACCTAACAGGAGAAATATATTTCAGATCAAACTCTTTTTTTGCCAGTCCGAAAACAAATCCCTTTCGCGTCGTACCTTTGCTTGACCCATCGAAAATAACATTACCCATCGAAAATAACCCATCGAAAAGTCACACCTGCCCAGCGAAAAGGCAAGTAGTTCCCGAACAAAATAAACATTTTTAGGGTGTTTGTAACACACTTCGAACACGGTTTTGGGTTTTTTGTCCCCACATTTAGAACACGGTTTTATGTTATGTTCGACCAGATAAACAATCTCTACTATGTCACTTCAAGAGTTCAGAATCACTGGTACACTGTGTTATTCAGTCAGTGTTACGTTTATAAGTTCAAGAGGGCATTTGATAACTTATTCAGTCTAGTTCTTCTGTGCGCTGAAAATCATCGGTACATACCTCGTCTTACCTCTTTTGATTGACCTATCACATTTTCCGCCTATGCCAGTTCTTGTCTTCTGCGTTATTCAGTTGAATTCTATAGTCATTGAAGAAAAGTTTAAGTTTACTTGACAGTTCATTGCCTCCTTTTTATTTGTCTAATATTAATCTTTAAGTCGTTTAATCGCTTCAAAGTCTTCTATCCATGTGCAGCCTAACAATAAGTATTTGAGTCGTGGTCAGTTATAAGATTCACCTTTTGGTGGCAAAGTGAAGCTTCATTGTATAACTGATCGTCAATCAGTTTGGAAGCATTGTAATCCACTCCTCGCCGCGTACGTTCTTCGCGTTTCATTTTTTGTATACGTTTCATTCTGTGCTTATTCATCATGAGCTGTGAAATTTGCTCGCATGACTCCACCGTCGATACGGTATTATGGAGCTGCGTCGGTTGTCCGCGAACCTTTCATGCCGCCTGCGTGGGAGTACCTGTCCAGCGCAGTTCTCTCAGGAAAAAGGACGAGAAACTTGATGCTCAGTCGTATGTCTTGCCATTCTGTACTTCATGCCAAGCGCTTATCACACTCAATTTCGAAGTTCAATTGCTTACAAAACAACAGGCAGAGCTAGCCGAAAATGTAAATAAAAACACTGAGGTTACTCATCGCGCAACAAGCTAAATAATCTTTCACTTGTGCATGATGGAATCGATTCGACT